>CM059434.1:85320384-85419765 GCA_030390025.1 Squalus acanthias | reverse complement strand
ATCAATGAACAACAGTGACAGTGTAAATCATCAATGAACAACAGTGACAGTGTAAATCATCAATGAACAACAGTGACAGTGTAAATCATCAATGAACAACAGTGACAGTGTAAATCATCAATGAACAACAGTGACAGTGTAAATCATCAATGAACAACAGTGACAGTGTAAATCATCAATGAACAACAGTGACAGTGTAAATCATCAATGAACAACAGTGACAGTGTAAATCATCAATGAACAACAGTGACAGTGTAAATCATCAATGAACAACAGTGACAGTGTAAATCATCAATGAACAACAGTGACAGTGTAAATCATCAATGAACAACAGTGACAGTGTAAATCATCAATGAACACAGTGACAGTGTAAATCATCAATGAACAACAGTGACAGTGTAAATCATCAATGAACAACAGTGACAGTGTAAATCATCATGAACAACAGTGACAGTGTAAATCATCAATGAACAACAGTGACAGTGTAAATCATCAATGAACAACAGTGACAGTGTAAATCATCAATGAACAACAGTGACAGTGTAAATCATCAATGACAACAGTGACAGTGTAAATCATCAATGAACAACAGTGACAGTGTAAATCATCAATGAACAACAGTGACAGTGTAAATCATCAATGAACAACAGTGACAGTGTAAATCATCAATGAACAACATGACATGTAAATCATCAATGACAACAGTGACAGTGTAAATCATCAATGAACAACAGTGACAGTGTAAATCATCAATGAACAACAGTGACAGTGTAAATCATCAATGAACAACAGTGACAGTGTAAATCATCAATGAACAACACTGACAGTGTAAATCATCAATGAACAACAGTGACAGTGTAAATCATCAATGAACAACAGTGACAGTGTAAATCATCAATGAACAACAGTGACAGTGTAAATCATCAATGAACAACAGTGACAGTGTAAATCATCAATGAACAACAGTGACAGTGTAAATCATCAATGAACAACAGTGACAGTGTAAATCATCAATGAACAACAGTGACAGTGTAAATCATCAATGAACAACAGTGACAGTGTAAATCATCAATGAACAACAGTGACAGTGTAAATCATCAATGAACAACAGTGACAGTGTAAATCATCAATGAACAACAGTGACAGTGTAAATCATCAATGAACAACAGTGACAGTGTAAATCATCAATGAACAACAGTGACAGTGTAAATCATCAATGAACAACAGTGACAGTGTAAATCATCAATGAACAACAGTGACAGTGTAAATCATCAATGAACAACAGTGACAGTGTAAATCATCAATGAACAACAGTGACAGTGTAAATCATCAATGAACAACAGTGACAGTGTAAATCATCAATGAACAACAGTGACAGTGTAAATCATCAATGAACAACAGTGACAGTGTAAATCATCAATGAACAACAGTGACAGTGTAAATCATCAATGAACAACAGTGACAGTGTAAATCATCAATGAACAACAGTGACAGTGTAAATCATCAATGAACAACAGTGACAGTGTAAATCATCAATGAACAACAGTGACAGTGTAAATCATCAATGAACAACAGTGACAGTGTAAATCATCAATGAACAACAGTGACAGTGTAAATCATCAATGAACAACAGTGACAGTGTAAATCATCAATGAACAACAGTGACAGTGTAAATCATCAATGAACAACAGTGACAGTGTAAATCATCAATGAACAACAGTGACAGTGTAAATCATCAATGAACAACAGTGACAGTGTAAATCATCAATGAACAACAGTGACAGTGTAAATCATCAATGAACAACAGTGACAGTGTAAATCATCAATGAACAACAGTGACAGTGTAAATCATCAATGAACAACAGTGACAGTGTAAATCATCAATGAACAACAGTGACAGTGTAAATCATCAATGAACAACAGTGACAGTGTAAATCATCAATGAACAACAGTGACAGTGTAAATCATCAATGAACAACAGTGACAGTGTAAATCATCAATGAACAACAGTGACAGTGTAAATCATCAATGAACAACAGTGACAGTGTAAATCATCAATGAACAACAGTGACAGTGTAAATCATCAATGAACAACAGTGACAGTGTAAATCATCAATGAACAACAGTGACAGTGTAAATCATCAATGAACAACAGTGACAGTGTAAATCATCAATGAACAACAGTGACAGTGTAAATCATCAATGAACAACAGTGACAGTGTAAATCATCAATGAACAACAGTGACAGTGTAAATCATCAATGAACAACAGTGACAGTGTAAATCATCAATGAACAACAGTGACAGTGTAAATCATCAATGAACAACAGTGACAGTGTAAATCATCAATGAACAACAGTGACAGTGTAAATCATCAATGAACAACAGTGACAGTGTAAATCATCAATGAACAACAGTGACAGTGTAAATCATCAATGAACAACAGTGACAGTGTAAATCATCAATGAACAACAGTGACAGTGTAAATCATCAATGAACAACAGTGACAGTGTAAATCATCAATGAACAACAGTGACAGTGTAAATCATCAATGAACAACAGTGACAGTGTAAATCATCAATGAACAACAGTGACAGTGTAAATCATCAATGAACAACAGTGACAGTGTAAATCATCAATGAACAACAGTGACAGTGTAAATCATCAATGAACAACAGTGACAGTGTAAATCATCAATGAACAACAGTGACAGTGTAAATCATCAATGAACAAGTGACAGTGTAAATCATCAATGAACAACAGTGACAGTGTAAATCATCAATGAACAACAGTGACAGTGTAAATCATCAATGAACAACAGTGACAGTGTAAATCAGCAATGAGCAACAGTGACAGTGTAAATCATCAATGAACAACAGTGACAGTGTAAATCAACAATGAACAGTGACAGTGTAAATCCGGAATGAACAGCAGTGACAGTGTAAATCATAAATGAACAATAGTCACAGTATAAATCATCAATGAGCAACAGTGACAGTGTAAATCATGAATCAACAGCAGTGACAGTGTAAATCACAAATGAACAATAGTGCCAGTGTAAATCATCAGTGAACAACAGTGACAGTGTAATTCATCAATGAACAATAGTGACAGTGTAAATCATCAATGAACAACAGTGACAGTCTAAATCATCAATGAACAACAGTGACAGTGTAAATCATGAATGAACAACAGTGACAGTGTAAATCATCAACGAACAATTGTGACAGTGTAAATCATCAATGAACAACACTGTCAGTGTAAATCATCAACCAACAATTGTGTCAGCGTAAATGATCAATGAACAACAGTGACAGTGTAATCATCAATGAACAGTGACAGTGTAAATCATCCATGAACAGTGACAGTGTAAATCAGCAATGAGCAACTTTGACACTGTAAATCATCAATGAACAACAGTGACAGTGTAAATCATCAATGAACAACAGTGACAGTGTAAATCATCAATGAACAACAGTGACAGTGTAAATCATCAATGAACAACAGTGACAGTGTAAATCATCAATGAACAACAGTGACAGTGTAAATTATCAATGAACAACAGTGACAGTGTAAATCATCAATGAACAACAGTGACAGTGTAAATCATCAATGAACAACAGTGACAGTGTAAATCATCAATGAACAACAGTGACAGTGTAAATCATCAATGAACAACAGTGACAGTGTAAATCATCAATGAACAGTGACAGTGTAAATCATCAATGAACAACAGTGACAGTGTAAATCATCAATGAACAACAGTGACAGTGTAAATCATCAATGAACAGTGACAGTGTAAATTATCAATGAACAACAGTGACAGTGTAAATCATCAATGAACAACAGTGACAGTGTAAATCATCAATGAACAACAGTGACAGTGTAAATCATCAATGAACAACAGTGACAGTGTAAATCATCAATGAACAACAGTGACAGTGTAAATCATCAATGAACAACAGTGACAGTGTAAATCATCAATGAACAACAGTGACAGTGTAAATCATCAATGAACAACAGTGACAGTGTAAATCATCAATGAACACAGTGACAGTGTAAATCATCAATGAACAACAGTGACAGTGTAAATCATCAATGAACAATAGTGACAGTGTAAATCATCAATGAACAACAGTGACAGTGTAAATCATCAATGAACAACAGTGACAGTGTAAATCATCAATGAACAACAGTGACAGTGTAAATCATCAATGAACAGTGACAGTGTAAATCATCAATGAACAACAGTGACAGTGTAAATCATCAATGAACAACAGTGACAGTGTAAATCATCAATGAACAACAGTGACAGTGTAAATCATCAATGAACAACAGTGACAGTGTAAATCATCAATGAACAACAGTGACAGTGTAAATCATCAATGAAAAACTGTGACAGTGTAAATCATCAATGAACAACAGTGACAGTGTAAATCATCAATGAACAACAGTGACAGTGTAAATCATCAATGAACAACAGTGACAGTGTAAATCATCAATGAACAGTGACAGTGTAAATCATGAATAAACGGCAGTGACAGTGTAAATCATAAATGAACAACAGTGACAGTGTAAATCAATGAACAACACTGACAGTGTAAATCATCAATGAAAGACTGTGACAGTTTAAATCATCAATGAACCACAGTGACAGTGTAAATCATCAATTAACAACACTGACAGTGTAAATCATCAATGAACAAAAGTTACAGTGTAAATCATCAATGAGCAAAAGTGACAGTGTAAATCATCAATGAACAACAGCGACAGTGTAATCATCAATGAACAGTGACAGTGTAAATCAATGAACAGGACAGTGTAAATCATCCATGAACAGAGACAGTGTAAATTATCAATTCTCAAAAGTGACAGTGTAAATCATCAATGAACAACAGTGACAGGGTAAATCCTCCATGAACAACAGTAACAGTGTAATTCATCAATGAACAATAGTGACAGTGTAAATCATCAATGAACAACAGTGACAGTGTAAATCATCAATGTACAACAGTGACAGTGTAATTCATCAATGAACAATAGTGACAGTGTATATCATCAATGAACAACCGTGACAGTGTAATTCATCAGTGAACAACAGTGACAGTGTAAATCATCAATGAACAACAGTGGCAGTGTAAATCTTCAATGAACAACAGTGACAGTGTAAATCATCAATGAACAACAGTGACAGTGTAAATCTTCAATGAACAACAGTGACAGTGTAAATCATCAATGAACAACAGTGACAGTGTAAATCTTCAATGAACAATAGTGAGTGTAAATCATCAATGAACAACAGTGACAGTGTAAATCATCAATGAACAACAGTGACAGTGCAAATCGTCAATAAACAACAGTGACAGTGTAATTCATCAATGAACAATAGTGACAGTGCAAATCATGAACAACAATGACATTGTAAATCATCAATGAACAACAGTGACAGTGTAAATCATCAATGAACAACAGTGACAGTGTAAATCATCAATGAACAACAGTGACAGTGTAAATCATCAATGAACAACAGTGACAGTGTAAATCATCAATGAACAACAGTGACAGTGTAAATCATCAATGTACAACAGTGACAGTGTAAATCATCAATTAACAACAGTGACAGTGTAAATCATCAATGAAAAACTGTGACAGTGTAAATCATCAATGTACAACAGTGACAGTGTAAATCCTGAATGAAAAACAGTGACAGTGTAAATCATCAATGAACAACAATGACAGTGTAAATCATCAATGAACAACTGTGACAGTGTAAATCATCAATGAAAAACTGTGACAGCTTAAATCATCAATGAAAAACAGTGACAGAGTAAATCATCAAAGAACAACAGTGACAGTGTAAATCATCAATGAACAACACTGACAGTGTAAATCATCAATGAACAACAGTGACAGTGTAAATCATCAATGAACAACAGTGACAGTGTAAATCATCAATGAACAACAGTGACAGTGTAAATCATCAATGAACAACAGTGACAGTGTAAATCATCAATGAACAACAGTGACAGTGTAAATCATCAATGAACAACAGTGACAGTGTAAATCATCAATGAACAACAGTGACAGTGTAAATCATAAATGAACAATAGTGACAGTGTAAATCATCAATGAGCAACAGTGACAGTGTAAATCATCAATGAACAACAGTGACAGTGTAAATCAGCAATGAACAACAGTGACAGTGTAAATCATGAATAGTGACAGTGTAAATCATCAATGAACAACCGTTACAGTGTAAATCATCAGTGAACAACAGTGACAGTGTAAATCATCAGTGAACAACAGTGACAGTGTAAATCATCAATGAACAACAGTGACAGTGTAAATCATCAATGAACAACACTGACAGTGTAATTCATCAATGAACAACAGTGACAGTGCAATCATCAATGAACAGTGACAGTGTAATTAATCAATGAACAACAGTGATAGTGTAAATCAGCAATGAGCAACAGTGACAGTGTAAATCATCAATGAACAACAGTGACAGTGTAAATCATCAATGAACAACAGTGACAGTGTAAATCATCAATGAACAACAGTGACAGTGTAAATCATCAATGAAAAACAGCAACAGTGTAAATCATCAAAGAACAACAGTGACAGTGTAAATCATCTATGAACAGTGACAGTGTAAATCATGAATCAACAGCAGTGACAGTGTAATTCACAAATGAACAATAGTGCCAGTGTAAATCATCAGTGAACAACAGTGACAGTGTAATTCATCAATGAACAATAGTGACAGTGTAAATCATCAATGAACAGACACTGTAAATCATCAATGAACAACTGTGACAGTGTAAATCATCAATGAGCAATAGTGACAGTGTAAATCATCAATGAACAACAGTGACAGTGTAATTCATCAATGAACAACAGTGACAGTGTAATTCATCAATGAACAACAGTGACAGTGTAAATCATCAATGAACAACAGTGACAGTGTAAATCATCAATGAACAACAGTGACAGTGTAAATCATCAATGAACAACAGTGACAGTGTAAATCATCAATGAACAACAGTGACAGTGTAAATCATCAATGAACAACAGTGACAGTGTAAATCATCAATGAACAACAGTGACAGTGTAAATCATCAATGAACAGTGACAGTGTAAATCATCAATGAACAACAGTGACAGTGTAAATCATCAATGAACAACTGTGACAGTGTAAATCATCAATGAACAACAGTGACAGTGTAAATCATCAATGAACAGTTGTGACAGTGTAAATCATCATGAACAACAGTGACAGTGTAAATCATCAATGAACAGTGACAGTGTAAATCATCAATGAACAACAGTGACAGTGTAAATCATCCATGAACAACAGTGACAGTGTAAATCATCAATGAACAACAGTGACAGTGTAAATCATCAATGAACAACAGTGACAGTGTAAATCATCAATGAGCAACAGTGACAGTGTAAATCATCAATGAACAACAGTGACAGTGTAAATCATCAATGAACAACAGTGACAGTGTAAATCATCAATGAAACAGTGACAGTGTAAATCATCAATGAACAACAGTGACAGTGTAAATCATCAATGAACAACAGTGACAGTGTAAATCATCAATGAACAACAGTGACAGTGTAAATCATCAATGAACAACAGTGACAGTGTAAATCATCAATGAACAACAGTGACAGTGTAAATCATCAATGAACAACAGTGACAGTGTAAATCATCAATGAACAACAGTGACAGTGTAAATCATCAATGAACAACAGTGACAGTGTAAATCATCAATGAACAGTGACAGTGTAAATCATCAATGAACAACAGTGACAGTGTAAATCATCAATGAACAACAGTGACAGTGTAAATCATCAATGAACAACAGTGACAGTGTAAATCAACAATGAACAGTGACAGTGTAAATCCGGAATGAACAGCAGTGACAGTATAAATCATCAATGAGCAACAGTGACAGTGTAAATCATGAATCAACAGCAGTGACAGTGTAAATCACAAATGAACAATAGTGCCAGTGTAAATCATCAGTGAACAACAGTGACAGTGTAATTCATCAATGAACAATAGTGACAGTGTAAATCATCAATGAACAACAGTGACAGTCTAAATCATCAATGAACAACAGTGACAGTGTAAATCACGAATGAACAACAGTGACAGTGTAAATCATCAACGAACAATTGTGACAGTGTAAATCATCAATGAACAACACTGTCAGTGTAAATCATCAACCAACAATTGTGTCAGCGTAAATGATCAATGAACAACAGTGACAGTGTAATCATCAATGAACAAAAGTGACAGTGTAAATCATCAATGAACAACAGTGACAGTGTAAATCATCAATGAACAACAGTGACAGTGTAAATCATCAATGAAAAACAGTGACAGTGTAAATCATCAATGAACAACAGTGACAGTGTAAATCATCAATGAACAATAGACAGTGTAAATCATAAATGAACAATAGTGACAGTGTAAATCATCAATGAACAACAGTGACAGTGTAAATCATAAATGAACAATAGTGACAGTGTAAATCATCAATGAGCAACAGTGACAGTGTAAATCATCAATGAACAACAGTGACAGTGTAAATCATCAATGAACAACAGTGACAGTGTAAATCATGAATAGTGACAGTGTAAATCATCAATGAACAACCGTGACAGTGTAAATCATCAGTGAACCACAGTGACAGTGTAAATCATCAGTGAACAACAGTGACAGTGTAAATCATCAATGAACAACAGTGACAGTGTAAATCATCAATTAACAACACTGACAGTGTAAATCATCAATGAACAACAGTGACCGTGCAATCATCAATGAACAGTGACAGTGTAATTAATCAATGAACAACAGTGACAGTGTAAATCATCAATGAGCAACAGTGACAGTGTAAATCATCAATGAACAACAGTGACAGTGTAAATTATCAATGAACAACAGTGACAGTGTAAATCATCAATGAACAACAGTGACAGTGTAAATCATCAATGAAAAACAGTGACAGTGTAAATCATCAATGAACAACAGTGACAGTGTAAATCATCAATGAACAGTGACAGTGTAAATCATGAATCAACAGCAGTGACAGTGTAATTCACAATGAACAACAGTGCCAGTGTAAATCATCAGTGAACAACAGTGACAGTGTAATTCATCAATGAACAACAGTGACAGTGTAAATCATCAATGAACAGGACAGTGTAAATCATCAATGAACAACTGTGACAGTGTAATTCATCAATGAGCAATAGTGACAGTGTAAATAATCAATGAACAACAGTGACAGTGTAATTCATCAATGAACAATAATGACAGTGTAATTATCAATGAACAACAGTGACAGTGTAAATCATCAATGAACAACAGTGACAGTGTAAATCATCAATGAACAACAGTGACAGTGTAAATCATCAATGAACAACAGTGACAGTGTAAATCATCAATGAACAACAGTGACAGTGTAAATCATCAATGAACAACAGTGACAGTGTAAATCATCAATGAACAACAGTGACAGTGTAAATCATCAATGAACAGTGACAGTGTAAATCATCAATGAACAACAGTGACAGTGTAAATCATCAACGAACAAAGGTGACAGTGTAAATCATCAACGAACAAAGGTGACAGTGTAAATCATCAATGAACAGTAGTGACAGTGTAAATCATCAATGAACAACAGTGACAGTGTAAATCATCAATGAACAGTGACAGTGTAAATCATCAATGAACAACAGTGACAGTGTAAATCATCAATGAACAACAGTGACAGTGTAAATCATCAATGAACAACAGTGACAGTGTAAATCATCAATGAACAACAGTGACAGTGTAAATCAGCAATGAGCAACAGTGACAGTGTAAAGCATCAATGAACAACAGTGACAGTGTAAATCATCCATGAACAACAGTGACAGTGTAAATCATCCATGAACAGTGACAGTGTAAATTATCAATTAACAACAGTGACAGTGTAAATCATCAATGAACAACAGTGTCAGTGTAAATCCTCCATGAACAACGACAGTGTAAATTATCAATGAACAACAGTGACAGTGTGAATCATCAATGAACAACAGTGACAGTGTAAATCCTCCATGAACAACTGTGACAGTGTAATTCATCAATGAGCAATAGTGACAGTGTAAATCATCCATGAACAGTGACAGTGTAAATTATCAATGAACAGTGACAGTGTAAATCATGAATAAACAGCAGTGACAGTGTAAATCATCAATGAACAACAGTGACAGTGTAAATCAGCAATGAGCAACAGTGACAGTGTAAATCATCAATGAACAACAGTGACAGTGTAAATCAACAATGAACAGTGACAGTGTAAATCCGGAATGAACAGCAGTGACAGTATAAATCATCAATGAGCAACAGTGACAGTGTAAATCATGAATCAACAGCAGTGACAGTGTAAATCACAAATGAACAATAGTGCCAGTGTAAATCATCAGTGAACAACAGTGACAGTGTAATTCATCAATGAACAATAGTGACAGTATAAATCATGAATGAACAACAGTGACAGTCTAAATCATCAATGAACAACAGTGACAGTGTAAATCATGAATGAACAACAGTGACAGTGTAAATCATCAACGAACAATTGTGACAGTGTAAATCATCAATGAACAACACTGTCAGTGTAAATCATCAACCAACAATTGTGTCAGCGTAAATGATCAATGAACAACAGTGACAGTGTAATCATCAATGAACAGTGACAGTGTAAATCATCAATGAACAACAATGACAGTGCAAATCATCCATGAACAGTGACAGTGTAAATTATCAATTAACAACAGTGACAGTGTAAATCATCAATGAACAACAGTGTCAGTGTAAATCATCCATGAACAACAGTGACAGTGTAAATTATCAATGAATAACAGTGACAGTGTGAATCATCAATGAACAACAGTGACAGTGTAAATCCTCCATGAACAACTGTGACAGTGTAATTCATCAATGAGCAATAGTGACAGTGTAAATCATCCATGAACAGTGACAGTGTAAATTATTAATGAACAGTGACAGTGTAAATCATGAATAAACAGCAGTGACAGTGTAAATCATCAATGAACAACAGTGACAGTGTAAATCATCAATGAACAACAGTGACAGTGTAAATCAACAATGAACAGTGACAGTGTAAATCCGGAATGAACAGCAGTGACAGTATAAATCATCAATGAGCAACAGTGACAGTGTAAATCATGAATCAACAGCAGTGACAGTGTAAATCACAAATGAACAATAGTGCCAGTGTAAATCATCAGTGAACAACAGTGACAGTGTAATTCATCAATGAACAATAGTGACAGTATAAATCATGAATGAACAACAGTGACAGTCTAAATCATCAATGAACAACAGTGACAGTGTAAATCACGAATGAACAACAGTGACAGTGTAAATCATCAACGAACAATTGTGACAGTGTAAATCATCAATGAACAACACTGTCAGTGTAAATCATCAACCAACAATTGTGTCAGCGTAAATGATCAATGAACAACAGTGACAGTGTAATCATCAATGAACAACACTGACAGTGTAAATCATCAATGAACAACAGTGACAGTGTAAATCATCAATGAACAACAGTGACAGTGTAAATCATCAATGAAAAACAGTGACAGTGTAAATCATCAAAGAACAACAGTGACAGTGTAAATCATCAATGAACAATAACAGTGTAAATCATAAATGAACAATAGTGACAGTGTAAATCATGAATGAACAGCAGTGACAGTGTATATCATAAATGAACAATAGTGACAGTGTAAATCATCAATGAGCAACAGTGACAGTGTAAATCATCAATGAACAACAGTGACAGTGTAAATAAGCAATGAACTACAGTGACAGTGTAAATCATGAATAGTGACAGTGTAAATCATCAATGAACAACCGTGACAGTGTAAATCATCAGTGAACCACAGTGACAGTGTAAATCATCTGTGAACAACAGTGACAGTGTAAATCATCAATGAACAACAGTGACAGTGTAAATCATCAATTAACAACACTGACAGTGTAATTCATCAATGAACAACAGTGACCGTGCAATCATCAATGAACAGTGACAGTGTAATTAATCAATGAACAACAGTGATAGTGTAAAACAGCAATGAGCAACAGTGACAGTGTAAATCATCAATGAACAACAGTGACAGTGTAAATTATCAATGAACAACAGTGACAGTATAAATCATCAATGAACAACAGTGACAGTGTAAATCATCAATGAAAAACAGCAACAGTGTAAATCATCAAAGAACAACAGTGACAGTGTAAATCATCTATGAACAGTGACAGTGTAAATCATGAATCAACAGCAGTGACAGTGTAATTCACAAATGAACAATAGTGCCAGTGTAAATCATCAGTGAAAAACAGTGACAGTGTAATTCATCAATGAACAATAGTGACAGTGTAAATCATCAATGAACAGACACTGTAAATCATCAATGAACAACTGTGACAGTGTAATTCATCAATGAGCAATAGTGACAGTGTAAATAATCAATGAACTACAGTGACAGTGTAATTCATCAATGAACAATAATGACAGTGTAATTTATCAATGAACAACAGTGACAGTGTAAATCATCAATGAACAACAGTGACACTGTAAACCATCAATGAACAACAGTGACAGTGTAAATCATCAATGTACAACAGTGACAGTGTAAATCATCAATTAACAACAGTGACAGTGTAAATCATCAATGAAAAACTGTGACAGTGTAAATCATCAATGAACAGCAGTGACAGTGTAAATCATCAATGAACAGTGACAGTGTAAATCATGAATGAACAGCAGTGACAGTGTAAATCATCAACGAACAATTGTGACAGTGTAAATCATCAACGAACAACTGTGACAGTGTAAATCATCAACGAACAGTTGTGACAGTGTAAATCATCCATGAACAACAGTGACAGTGTAAATCATCCATGAACAGTGACAGTGTAAATTATCAATGAAAAACAGTGACAGTGTAAATCCTCCATGAACAACAGTGACAGTGTAAATTATCAATGAACAACAGTGACGGTGTAAGTCATCAATGAACAACAGTGACAGTGTAATTCAGCAATGAGCAACAGTGACAGTGTAAAGCATCAATGAACAACAGTGACAGTGTAAATCATCCATGAACAACAGTGACAGTGGAAACCATCCATGAACAGTGACAGTGTAAATTATCAATTAACAACAGTGACAGTGTAAATCATCAATGAACAACAGTGTCAGTGTAAATCCTCCATGAACAACAGTGACAGTGTAAATTATCAATGAATAACAGTGACAGTGTGAATCATCAATGAACAACAGTGACAGTGTAAATCCTCCATGAACAACTGTGACAGTGTAATTCATCAATGAGCAATAGTGACAGTGTAAATCATCCATGAACAGTGACAGTGTAAATTATTAATGAACAGTGACAGTGTAAATCATGAATAAACAGCAGTGACAGTGTAAATCATCAATGAACAACAGTGACAGTGTAAATCAGCAATGAGCAACAGTGACAGTGTAAATCATCAATGAACAACAGTGACAGTGTAAATCAACAATGAACAGTGACAGTGTAAATCCGGAATGAACAGCAGTGACAGTATAAATCATCAATGAGCAACAGTGACAGTGTAAATCATGAATCAACAGCAGTGACAGTGTAAATCACAAATGAACAATAGTGCCAGTGTAAATCATCAGTGAACAACAGTGACAGTGTAATTCATCAATGAACAATAGTGACAGTATAAATCATGAATGAACAACAGTGACAGTCTAAATCATCAATGAACAACAGTGACAGTGTAAATCATGAATGAACAACAGTGACAGTGTAAATCATCAACGAACAATTGTGACAGTGTAAATCATCAATGAACAACACTGTCAGTGTAAATCATCAACCAACAATTGTGTCAGCGTAAATGATCAATGAACAACAGTGACAGTGTAATCATCAATGAACAGTGACAGTGTAAATCATCAATGAACAACAATGACAGTGCAAATCATCCATGAACAGTGACAGTGTAAATTATCAATGAACAGTGACAGTGGAAATTATCAATGAACAACAGTGACAGTGTAAATCAGCAATGAGCAACAGTGACAGTGTAAATCATAAATGAACAACAGTGACAGTGTAAATCATCCATGAACAGTGACAGTGTAAATTATCAATTAACAACAGTGACAGTGTAAATCATCAATGAACAACAGTGACAGTGTAAATCCTCCATGAACAACAGTGACAGTGTAAATTATCAATGAACGACACATGACAGTGTAAATCATCAATGAACAACAGTGACAGTGTAAATCAGCAATGAGCAACAGTGACAGTGTAAAGCATAAATGAACAACAGTGACAGTGTAAATCATCCATGAACAACAGTGACAGTGTAAATCATCCATGAACAGTGACAGTGTAAATTATCAATTAACAACAGTGACAGTGTAAATCATCAATGAACAACAGTGACAGTGTAAATCCTCCATGAACAACAGTGACAGTGTAAATTATCAATTAACAACAGTGACAGTGTAAATCATCAATGAACAACAGTGACAGTGTAAATCATCCATGAACAACAGTGACAGTGTAAATCATCAATGAAAAACAGTAACAGTGTAAATCATCAATGAACAACAGTGACAGTGTAAATCATCAATGAACAGTGACAGTTTCAATCATGAATCAACAGCAGTGACAGTGTAAATCACAAATGAACAATAGTGCCAGTGTAAATCATCAGTGAACAACAGTGACAGTGTAATTCATCAATGAACAACAGTGACAGTGTAAATCATCAATGAACAACAGTGACAGTGTAAATCATCAATGAACAGTGACAGTTTCAATCATGAATAAACAGCAGTGACAGTGTAAATCATCAATGAACAACAGTGACAGTGTAATTCATCAAAGAACAACTGTGACAGTGTAAATCATCAATGAACAACAGTGACAGTGTAAATCATCAATGAACAACAGTGACAGTGTAAATCATCAATGAAAAACTGTGACAGTGTAAATCATCAATGAACAACAGTGACAGTGTAAATCATCAATGAACAACAGTGACAGTGTAAATCATCAATGAACAACAGTGACAGTGTAAATCATCAATGAACAGTGACAGTGTAAATCATGAATGAACAGCAGTGACAGTGTAAATCATAAATGAACAACAGTGACAGTGTAAATCAATGAACAACACTGACAGTGTAAATCATCAATGAAAGACTGTGACAGTTTAAATCATCAATGAACCACAGTGACAGTGTAAATCATCAATTAACAACACTGACAGTGTAAATCATCAATGAACAAAAGTTACAGTGTAAATCATCAATGAGCAAAAGTGACAGTGTAAATCATCAATGAACAACAGCGACAGTGTAATCATCAATGAACAGTGACAGTGTAAATCAATGAACAGACAGTGTAAATCATCCATGAACAGAGACAGTGTAAATTATCAATTCTCAAATGTGACAGTGTAAATCATCAATGAACAACAGTGACAGGGTAAATCCTCCATGAACAACAGTAACAGTGTAATTCATCAATGAACAATAGTGACAGTGTAAATCATCAATGAACAACAGTGACAGTGTAAATCATCAATGTACAACAGTGACAGTGTAATTCATCAATGAACAATAGTGACAGTGTATATCATCAATGAACAACCGTGACAGTGTAATTCATCAGTGAACAACAGTGACAGTGTAAATCATCAATGAACAACAGTGGCAGTGTAAATCTTCAATGAACAACAGTGACAGTGTAAATCATCAATGAACAACAGTGACAGTGTAAATCTTCAATGAACAACAGTGACAGTGTAAATCATCAATGAACAACAGTGACAGTGTAAATCTTCAATGAACAATAGTGAGTGTAAATCATCAATGAACAACAGTGACAGTGTAAATCATCAATGAACAACAGTGACAGTGCAAATCGTCAATAAACAACAGTGACAGTGTAATTCATCAATGAACAATAGTGACAGTGCAAATCATGAACAACAATGACATTGTAAATCATCAATGAACAACAGTGACAGTGTAAATCATCAATGAACAACAGTGACAGTGTAAATCATCAATGAACAACAGTGACAGTGTAAATCATCAATGAACAACAGTGACACTGTAAACCATCAATGAACAACAGTGACAGTGTAAATCATCAATGTACAACAGTGACAGTGTAAATCATCAATTAACAACAGTGACAGTGTAAATCATCAATGAAAAACTGTGACAGTGTAAATCATCAACGTACAACAGTGACAGTGTAAATCCTGAATGAAAAACAGTGACAGTGTAAATCATCAATGAACAACAATGACAGTGTAAATCATCAATGAACAACTGTGACAGTTTAAATCATCAATGAAAAACTGTGACAGCTTAAATCATCAATGAAAAACAGTGACAGAGTAAATCATCAAAGAACAACAGTGACAGTGTAAATCATCAATGAACAACACTGACAGTGTAAATCATCAATGAACAACAGTGACAGTGTAAATCATCAATGAACAACAGTGACAGTGTAAATCATCAATGAAAAACAGTGACAGTGTAAATCATCAAAGAACAACAGTGACAGTGTAAATCATCAATGAACAATAACAGTGTAAATCATAAATGAACAATAGTGACAGTGTAAATCATGAATGAACAGCAGTGACAGTGTAAATCATAAATGAACAATAGTGACAGTGTAAATCATCAATGAGCAACAGTGACAGTGTAAATCATCAATGAACAACAGTGACAGTGTAAATAAGCAATGAACTACAGTGACAGTGTAAATCATGAATAGTGACAGTGTAAATCATCAATGAACAACCGTGACAGTGTAAATCATCAGTGAACCACAGTGACAGTGTAAATCATCTGTGAACAACAGTGACAGTGTAAATCATCAATGAACAACAGTGACAGTGTAAATCATCAATTAACAACACTGACAGTGTAATTCATCAATGAACAACAGTGACCGTGCAATCATCAATGAACAGTGACAGTGTAATTAATCAATGAACAACAGTGATAGTGTAAAACAGCAATGAGCAACAGTGACAGTGTAAATCATCAATGAACAACAGTGACAGTGTAAATTATCAATGAACAACAGTGACAGTATAAATCATCAATGAACAACAGTGACAGTGTAAATCATCAATGAAAAACAGCAACAGTGTAAATCATCAATGAACAACAGTGACAGTGTAAATCATCTATGAACAGTGACAGTGTAAATCATGAATCAACAGCAGTGACAGTGTAATTCACAAATGAACAATAGTGCCAGTGTAAATCATCAGTGAACAACAGTGACAGTGTAATTCATCAATGAACAATAGTGACAGTGTAAATCATCAATGAACAGACACTGTAAATCATCAATGAACAACTGTGACAGTGTAATTCATCAATGAGCAATAGTGACAGTGTAAATAATCAATGAACTACAGTGACAGTGTAATTCATCAATGAACAATAATGACAGTGTAATTCATCAATGAACAATAGTGACAGTGTAAATCTTACATC
This sequence comes from Squalus acanthias, assembly GCA_030390025.1. NCBI lineage: Eukaryota > Metazoa > Chordata > Chondrichthyes > Squaliformes > Squalidae > Squalus > Squalus acanthias. Next base: position 85,402,124 of record CM059434.1, on the reverse strand, counting down.
CTAGAGTCTTGAAGGAAGTGGCGGTAGGGATTGTAGATGCATTGGTAATAATTTTTCAAAACTCCCTGGATTCCGCTAAGGTCCCAGCAGACTGGAAAACTGCTAATGTAACACCCTTATTTAAAAAGGGCAGTAGACAGAAGGCTGGTAACTATAGACCGGTTAGCCTAACATCTGTGGTAGGTAAAATTTTGGAGTCCATTATTAAGGAAACAGTAACAGGACATTTGGATAATCATAATTTAATAGGACAAAGTCAGCATGGTTTTACGAAGGGGAAGTCATGTTTGACAAATTTGCTGGAGTTCTTTGAGGAAGTAACATACAGAGTGGATAAAGGGGAACCAGTGGACGTAGTGTATTTAGACTTCCAAAAGGCATTTGACAAGGTGCCACACAAAAGATTATTGCTTAAGGTAAAAAATCACGGGATTGGGGGTAATATTCTGGCATGGATAGAGGATTGGCTATCTAACAGAAAGCAAAGAGTTGGGATAAATGGTTCATTCTCAGACTGGCAATCAGTAACTAGTGGTGTTCCACAGGGGTCAGTGCTGGGTCCCCAACTCTTCACAATCTATATTAACGATTTGGAGGAAGGGACCAAGTGTAACATATCAAAATTTGCAGATGATACAAAGATGGGAGGGAAAGTAGTGAGTGAGGAGGACATAAAAAACCTGCAAGGGGACATAGACAGGCTAAGTAAGTGGGCAGAGATTTGGCAGATGGAATACAACACTGGAAAGTGTGAGGTGATGCACTTTGGCAGGAAAAATCCTAGAGCAATTTATTATCTTAATGGCAAGAAACTGGAGAGTACTGAAGTGCAAAGGGATCTGGGGGTCCTGGTGCACGAAACTCAAAATGTTAGTATGCAGGTGCAGCAAGTGATTAAGAAGGCAAATGGAATGTTGGCTTTCATTGCTAGGGGGATAGAATATAAAAATAGGGAGGTATTGCTTCAGTTGTACAAGGTATTGGTGAGACCGCACCTGGAATACTGCATACAGTTTTGGTGTCCTTACTTAAGGAAAGACATCCTTGCTCTCGAGGCAGTGCAAAAAAGGTTCACTCGGTTAATCCCGGGGATGAGGGGGTGGTCATATGAGGAGAGGTTGGGTAGATTGGGACTCTACTCATTGGAGTTCAGAAGAATGAGAGGCGATCTTATTGAAACATATAAGATTGTGAAGGGGTTGGATCGGGTGGATGCGGGGAGGATGTTCCCGATGACGGGTGAGACGAGAACTAGGGGACATAGTCTTAGAATAAGGGGCTGCACTTTCAAAACTGAGATGAGGAGGAACTACTTCACTCAGAGGGTGGTAGGTCCATGGAATATGCTGCCACAAAAAGCTGTAGAAGCTACAACATTAATTAAATTTAAAACAGAAATAGACAGTTTCCTAGAAGTAAAGGGCATTAAGGGTTACGGGGAGCGGGCAGGAATTTGGACATGAGTCTAGGTTCGGATCGGTCATGGCCCTGTGGGTAGTGGAGCGGGCCCAGGGACTGTGTAGCCTGATTCTGCTCCTATTTCGTGTGTGCAATTCTGTTAGATGCAGGAGATCGTTCTGTGATAGATAGTAGATTGGCGGTTAGGATCAGATCAGCCATGATCTTATTGAATGGAGGAGCAGGCTCGAGGGGCCGATTGGCCTACTCCTGCTCCTATTTCTTATGTTCTTATGTTCTTAAATCATCAATGTACAACAGTGACAGTGTAAATCATCAATGTACAACAGTGACAGTGTAATTAATCAATGAACAATAGTGACAGTGTATATCATCAATGAACAACCGTGACAGTGTAAATCATCAGTGAACAACAGTGACAGTGCAAATCATCAATGAACAACAGTGACAGTGTAAATCATCAATGAACAACAGTGACAGTGTAAATCATCAATGAACAACAGTGACAGTGTAAATCATCAATGAACAACAGTGACAGTGTAAATCATCAATGAACAACAGTGACAGTGTAAATCATCAATGAACAACAGTGACAGTGTAAATCATCAATGAACAACAGTGACAGTGTAAATCATCAATGAACAACAGTGACAGTGTAAATCATCAATGAACAACAGTGACAGTGTAAATCATCAATGAACAACAGTGACAGTGTAAATCATCAATAAACAACAGTGACAGTGTAAATCATCAATGAACAATAGTGACAGTGTAAATCAATGAACAACAGTGACAGTGTAAATCATCAATGAACAACAGTGACAGTGTAAATCATCAATGAACAACAGTGACAGTGTAAATCATCAATGAACAACAGTGACAGTGTAAATCATCAATGAACAACAGTGACAGTGTAAATCATCAATGAACAACAGTGACAGTGTAAATCATCAATGAACAACAGTGACAGTGTAAATCATCAATGAACAACAGTGACAGTGTAAATCATCAATGAACAACAGTGACAGTGTAAATCATCAATGAACAACAGTGACAGTGTAAATCATCAATGAACAACAGTGACAGTGTAAATCATCAATGAACAACAGTGACAGTGTAAATCATCAATGAACAACAGTGACAGTGTAAATCATCAATGAACAACAGTGACAGTGTAAATCATCAATGAACAACAGTGACAGTGTAAATCATCAATGAACAACAGTGACAGTGTAAATCATCAATGAACAACAGTGACAGTGTAAATCATCAATGAACAACAGTGACAGTGTAAATCATCAATGAACAACAGTGACAGTGTAAATCATCAATGAACAACAGTGACAGTGTAAATCATCAATGAACAACAGTGACAGTGTAAATCATCAATGAACAACAGTGACAGTGTAAATCATCAATGAACAACAGTGACAGTGTAAATCATCAATGAACAACAGTGACAGTGTAAATCATCAATGAACAACAGTGACAGTGTAAATCATCAATGAACAACAGTGACAGTGTAAATCATCAATGAACAACAGTGACAGTGTAAATCATCAATGAACAACAGTGACAGTGTAAATCATCAATGAACAACAGTGACAGTGTAAATCATCAATGAACAACAGTGACAGTGTAAATCATCAATGAACAACAGTGACAGTGTAAATCATCAATGAACAACAGTGACAGTGTAAATCATCAATGAACAACAGTGACAGTGTAAATCATCAATGAACAGTGACAGTGTAAATCATCAATGAACAACAGTGACAGTGTAAATCATCAATGAACAACAGTGACAGTGTAAATCATCAATGAACAACAGTGACAGTGTAAATCATCAATGAACAACAGTGACAGTGTAAATCATCAATGAACAACAGTGACAGTGTAAATCATCAATGAACAACAGTGACAGTGTAAATCATCAATGAACAGTGACAGTGTAATCATGAATCAACAGCAGTGACAGTGTAATTCACAACTGAACAATAGTGCCAGTGTAAATCATCAGTGAACAACAGTGACAGTGTAATTCATCAATGAACAACAGTGACAGTGTAAATCATCAATGAACAACAGACAGTGTAAATCATCAATGAACAACAGTGACAGTGTAAATCATCAATGAGCAATAGTGACAGTGTAAATCATCAATGAACAACAGTGACAGTGTAATTCATCAATGAACAACAGTGACAGTGTAATTCATCAATGAACAATAGTGACAGTGTAAATCATCAATGTACAACAGTGACAGTGTAAATCATCAATGTACAACAGTGACAGTGTAATTCATCAATGAACAATAGTGACAGTGTAAATCATCAATGAACAACAGTGACAGTGTAATTCATCAGTGAACAACAGTGACAGTGTAAATCATCAATGAACAACAGTGACAGTGTAAATCATCAATGAACAACAGTGACAGTGTAAATCATCAATGAACAACAGTGACAGTGTAAATCATCAATGAACAACAGTGACAGTGTAAATCATCAATGAACAACAGTGACAGTGTAAATCATCAATGAACAACAGTGACAGTGTAAATCATCAATGAACAACAGTGACAGTGTAAATCATCAATGAACAACAGTGACAGTGTAAATCATCAATGAACAACAGTGACAGTGTAAATCATCAATGAACAACAGTGACAGTGTAAATCATCAATGAACAACAGTGACAGTGTAAATCATCAATGAACAACAGTGACAGTGTAAATCATCAATGAACAACAGTGACAGTGTAATTCATCAATGAACAATAGTGACAGTGTAAATCATCAGTGAACAACAGTGACAGTGTAAATCATCAATGAACAACAGTGACAGTGTAAATCATCAATGAACAACAGTGACAGTGTAAATCATCAATGAACAACAGTGACAGTGTAAATCATCAATGAACAACAGTGACAGTGTAAATCATCAATGAACAACAGTGACAGTGTAAATCATCAATGAACAACAGTGACAGTGTAAATCATCAATGAACAACAGTGACAGTGTAAATCATCAATGAACAACAGTGACAGTGTAAATCATCAATGAACAACAGTGACAGTGTAAATCATCAATGAACAACAGTGACAGTGTAAATCATCAATGAACAACAGTGACAGTGTAAATCATCAATGAACAACAGTGACAGTGTAAATCATCAATGAACAACAGTGACAGTGTAAATCATCAATGAACAACAGTGACAGTGTAAATCATCAATGAACAACAGTGACAGTGTAAATGTTCAATCAACAACAGTGACAGTGTAAATCATCATGAACAACAGTGACAGTGTAAATCCTGAATGAAAAACAGTGACAGTGTAAATCATCAATGAGCAACAGTGACAGTGTAAATCCTGAATGAAAAACAGTGACAGTGTAAATCATCAATGAGCAACAGTGACAGTGTAAATCATCACTGAACAACAGTGACAGTGTAAGTCATGAAGGAACAGCAGTGACAGTGTAAATCATAAATGAACAATAGTGACAGTGTAAATCATCAATGAGCAACAGTGACAGTGTAAATCATCAATGAACAACAGTGACAGTGTAAATCATCAATGAACAACCGTGACAGTGTAAATCATCAATGAACAATAGTGACAGTGTAAATCATCTGTGAACAACAGTGACAGTGTAAATCATCAATGAAAAACAGTGACAGTGTAAATCATCAATGAACAACAGTGACAGTGTAAATCATCAATTAACAACACTGACAGTGTAATTCATCAATGAACAACAGTGACCGTGTAATCATCAATGAACAGTGACAGTGTAAATAATCAATGAACAACAGTGACAGTGTAAATCAGCAATGAGCAACAGTGACAGTGTAAATCATCAATGAACAACAGTGACAGTGTAAATCATCAATGAACAACAGTGACAGTGTAAATCATCAATGAACAACAGTGACAGTGTAAATCATCAATGAACAACAGTGACAGTGTAAATCATCTATGAACAGTGACAGTGTAAATCATGAATCAACAGCAGTGACAGTGTAATTCATCAATGAACAACAGTGACAGTGTAAATCATCAATGAACAACACTGACAGTGTAAATCATCAATGAACAATAGTGACAGTGTAAATCATCAATGAACAACACTGACAGTGTAAATCATCAATGAACAACACTGACAGTGTAAATCATCAATGAACTACAGTGACAGTGTAAATCATGAACAATAGTCACAGTGTAAATCATCAATGAACAACAGTGACAGTGTAAATCAGCAATGAACAACAGTGACAGTGTAAATCATCAATGAACAACAGTGACAGTGTAAATCATCAATGAACAACAGTGACAGTGTAAATCATCAATGAACAACAGTGACAGTGTAATTCATCAATGAGCAACAGTGACAGTGTAAATCATCAATGAACAGTGACAGTGTAAATCATCAATGAACAACAGTGACAGTGTAAATCATCAATGAACAACAGTGACAGTGTAAATCATCAATGAACAGTGACAGTGTAAATCATCAATGAACAACAGTGACAGTGTAAATCATCAATGAACAACTGTGACAGTGTAAATCATCAATGAACAACAGTGACAGTGTAAATCATCAATGAACAACAGTGACAGTGTAAATCATCAATGAACAACAGTGACAGTGTAAATCATCAATGAACAACAGTGACAGTGTAAATCATCAATGAACAACAGTGACAGTGTAAATCATCAATGAACAACAGTGACAGTGTAAATCATCAATGAACAACAGTGACAGTGTAAATCATCAATGAACAACAGTGACAGTGTAAATCATCAATGAACAACAGTGACAGTGTAAATCATCAAAGAACAACAGTGACAGTGTAAATCATCAATGAACAACAGTGACAGTGTAAATCATCAATGAACAACAGTGACAGTGTAAATCATCAATGAACAAAAGTTACAGTATAAATAGTCAATGAACAGTGACAGTGTAAATCATCAATTAACAACACTGACAGTGTAAATCATCAATGAACAAAAGTTACAGTGTAAATCATCAATGAGCAACAGTGACAGTGTAAATCAATGAACAGACAGTGTAAATCATCAATGAACAACTGTGACAGTGTAATTCATCAATGAACAGACAGTGTAAATCATCAATGAACAACAGTGACAGTGTAATCATCAATGAACAGTGACAGTGTAAATCATGAATAAACGGCAGTGACAGTGTAAATCATCAGTGAACAACAGTGACAGTGTAAATCAGCAATGAACAACAGTGACAGTGTAAATCATCAATTAACAGCAGTGACAGTGTAAATCATGAATGAACAGCAGTGACAGTGTAAATCATCAACGAACAATTGTGACAGTGTAAATCATCAATGAACAACACTGTCAGTGTAAATCATCAACGAACAACTGTGACAGTGTAAATCAGCAATGAACAACAGTGACAGTGCAAATCATCAATGGACAACATTGACCGTGTAAATTATCAATGAACAACATTGACCGTGTAAATTATCAATGAACAACAGTGACAGTGTAAATCATCAATGAACAACAGTGACAGTGTAAATCAGCAATGAGCAACAGTGACAGTGTAAATCATCAATGAACAACAGTTACAGTATAAATAATCAACGTACAACAGTGACAGTGTAAATCATCAATGAAAAACTGTGACAGTGTAAATCATCAATGAACAACAGTGACAGTGTAAATCATCAATTAACAACACTGACAGTGTAAATCATCAATGAACAAAAGTTACAGTGTAAATCATCAATGAACAACACTGACCGTGTAAATTATCAATGAACAACAGTGACAGTGTAAATCTTCAATGAACAACAGTGACAGTGTAATTCATCAATGAGCAATAGTGACAGTGTAAATCATCAATGAACAGTGACAGTGTAAATCATCAATGAACAACAGTGACAGTGTAATTCATCAATGAGCAATAGTGACAGTGTAAATCATCAATGAACAGTGACAGTGTAAATCATCAATGAACAACAGTGACAGTGTAATTCATCAATGAGCAATAGTGACAGTGTAAATCATCAATAAACAACACTGACTGTGTATTCATCAATGAACAATAGTGACAGTGTATTCATCAATGAATAGTGACAGTGTAAATCATCAATGAACAGTGAAAGTGTAAATAGTCAATGAACAACACTGTCAGTGTAAATCATCAACGAACAACTGTGACAGTGTAAATCAGCAATGAACAACAGTGACAGTGCAAATCATCAATGGACAACATTGACCGTGTAAATTATCAATGAACAAAAGTTACAGTATAAATAGTCAATGAACAGTGACAGTGTAAATCATCAATGAACAACACTGACAGTGTAAATCATCAATGAACAAATGTTACAGTGTAAATCATCAATGAGCAACAGTGACAGTGTAAATCAATGAACAGACAGTGTAAATCATCAATGAACAACTGTGACAGTGTAATTCATCAATGAGCAATAGTGACAGTGTAAATCATCAATGAACAACAGTGACAGTGTAATCATCAATGAACAGTGACAGTGTAAATCATGAATAAACAGCAGTGACAGTGTAAATCATCAATGAGCAATAGTGACAGTGTAAATCATCAATAAACAACACTGACAGTGTAAATCATGAATTAACAGCAGTGACAGTGTAAATCATGAATGAACAGCAGTGACAGTGTAAATCATCAACGAACAATTGTGACAGTGTAAATCATCAATGAACAACACTGTCAGTGTAAATCATCAACGAACAACTGTGACAGTGTAAATCAGCAATGAACAACAGTGACAGTGCAAATCATCAATGGACAACATTGACCGTGTAAATTATCAATGAACAACATTGACCGTGTAAATTATCAATGAACAACAGTGACAGTGTAAATCATCAATGAACAACAGTGACAGTGTAAATCAGCAATGAGCAACAGTGACAGTGTAAATCATCAATGAACAACAGTTACAGTATAAATAATCAACGTACAACAGTGACAGTGTAAATCATCAATGAAAAACTGTGACAGTGTAAATCATCAATGAACAACAGTGACAGTGTAAATCATCAATTAACAACACTGACAGTGTAAATCATCAATGAACAAAAGTTACAGTGTAAATCATCAATGAACAACACTGACCGTGTAAATTATCAATGAACAACAGTGACAGTGTAAATCTTCAATGAACAACAGTGACAGTGTAATTCATCAATGAGCAATAGTGACAGTGTAAATCATCAATGAACAGTGACAGTGTAAATCATCAATGAACAACAGTGACAGTGTAATTCATCAATGAGCAATAGTGACAGTGTAAATCATCAATGAACAGTGACAGTGTAAATCATCAATGAACAACAGTGACAGTGTAATTCATCAATGAGCAATAGTGACAGTGTAAATCATCAATAAACAACACTGACTGTGTATTCATCAATGAACAATAGTGACAGTGTATTCATCAATGAATAGTGACAGTGTAAATCATCAATGAACAGTGAAAGTGTAAATAGTCAATGAACAACACTGTCAGTGTAAATCATCAACGAACAACTGTGACAGTGTAAATCAGCAATGAACAACAGTGACAGTGCAAATCATCAATGGACAACATTGACCGTGTAAATTATCAATGAACAACATTGACCGTGTAAATTATCAATGAACAACAGTGACAGTGTAAATCATCAATGAACAACAGTGACAGTGTAAATCAGCAATGAGCAACAGTGACAGTGTAAATCATCAATGAACAACAGTTACAGTATAAATAATCAACGTACAACAGTGACAGTGTAAATCATCAATGAAAAACTGTGACAGTGTAAATCATCAATGAACAACAGTGACAGTGTAAATCATCAATTAACAACACTGACAGTGTAAATCATCAATGAACAAAAGTGACAGTGTAAATCATCAATGAACAACACTGACCGTGTAAATTATCAATGAACAACAGTGACAGTGTAAATCTTCAATGAACAACAGTGACAGTGTAATTCATCAATGAGCAATAGTGACAGTGTAAATCATCAATGAACAGTGACAGTGTAAATCATCAATGAACAACAGTGACAGTGTAATTCATCAATGAGCAATAGTGACAGTGTAAATCATCAATGAACAGTGACAGTGTAAATCATCAATGAACAACAGTGACAGTGTAATTCATCAATGAGCAATAGTGACAGTGTAAATCATCAATAAACAACACTGACTGTGTATTCATCAATGAACAATAGTGACAGTGTATTCATCAATGAATAGTGACAGTGTAAATCATCAATGAACAGTGAAAGTGTAAATAGTCAATGAACAACAGTGACAGTGTAAATCATCAATTAAAAACTGTGACAGTGTAAATCATCAATGAACAGTGACAGTGTAAATCATCAATGAACAACAGTGACAGTGTAAATCATCAATGAACAACAGTGACAGTGTAAATCATCAATGAACAACAGTGACAGTGTAAATCATGAGAAAATTGTGACAGTGTAAATCATCAATGAACAACCGTGACAGTGTAAATCATCAGTGAACAACAGTGACAGTGTAAATCATCAATGAACAACAGTGACAGTGTAAATCATCAATGAACAGTGACAGTGTAAATCATAAATGAACAACAGTGACAGTGTAAATCATCACTGAACAATAGTGACAGTGTAAATCATCAATGCACAACAGTGACAGTGTAAATCATCAATGCACAACAGTGACAGTGTAAATCATCAATAAACAACACTGACTGTGTATTCATCAATGAACAATAGTGACAGTGTATTCATCAATGAATAGTGACAGTGTAAATCATCAATGAACAGTGAAAGTGTAAATAGTCAATGAACAACACTGACTGTGTAAATCATCAATAAACAACATTGACAGTGTAAATCATCAATGTACAACAGTGACAGTGCAAATCATCAATGAACAACAGTGACAGTGCAAATCATCAATGAACAACAGTGACAGTGTAAGTCATCAATGAAAAACAGTGACAGTGTAAATCTTCAATGAACAACAGTGACTGTGCAAATCATCAATGAACAACAGTGACAGTGCAAATCATCAATGAACAACAGTGACAGTGTAAATCTTCAATGAACAGTGACAGTGTAAATCATCAATGAAAAACAGTGACAGTGTAAATCTTCAATGAACAACAGTGACAGTGCAAATCATCAATGAACAACAGTGACAGTGCAAATCTTCAATGAACAACAGTGACAGTGTAAATCATCAATTAACAACAGTGACAGTGTAAATCATCAATGAACAACAGTGACAGTCTAAATCATCAATGAACAACACTGAAAGTGTAAATCAATCAACAACAGTGACAGTGTAAATCATCAATGAACAACAGTGACAGTGTAAATCATCAATGAACAACACTGACAGTGCAATTCATCAATGAACAACAGTGACAGTGTAAATCATCAATGAACAACAGTGACTGTGTAAATCATCAATGAACAATAGTGACTGTGTAAATCATCAATGAACAATAGTGACAGTGTAAATCATCAATAAACAACAGTGACAGTCTAAATCATCAATGAACAACAGTGACAGTGTAAATCATCAATGAACAACAGTGACTGTGTAAATCATCAATGAACAACAGTGACTGTGTAAATCATCAATGAACAATAGTGACAGTGTAAATTATCAATGAACATTAGTGACTGTGTTAATCATCAGTGAGCAATCGTGACAGTGGATTCAAAGGAGAAGTTGCTCAATGTGAGAACAAATTCAGCCAGGCGGAAGATTGTGGTGATGGATGTGGACTGGTTTGGCCTCTGCTCAAGGAAGAAGCGAAGTGGCCTCAGTCCGTTCTGGTGGAGTATGGACGTGTAGAGGGATTGGACGTCCATCGTGAAAAGGAGACAGTTGGGGCCAGGAAACAGGATACTCTTAAAGTGGCGGAGGCCGTCGGAAGAGTTGAGAATGTAGGTGGGAAGAGACTGGACAAGGGGAGAAAAAATTGAATCAAGATAGGAAGAAATCAGTTTCGTGGGGCAAGAACAGGCTGAAACAATGGGTCTACGAGAGTAGTCCTGTTTGTGGATCTTGGGAAGGAGGTAGAAACGGGCTGTGTGGGGTTGGGGGTCTATGAGGTTGACAGCCATGGAGGTAAGTTCCCCAGAGGAGATGAGGTCAGTGACAGTCTTGGAAAAAATGGCCTGATGTTTGGTAGTGGGGTCATGCTCCAGGTGGTGGTAGGAGGAGATGTCAGAGAGGTCAGTACCTTCCCGTGCAAGCACAGGAGATGCAACACCTGCCCTTTTACCTCTTCCCTTCCCGCTGTTCAGGGCCCCAAACACCCCTTCCAGGTGAAACAGCGATTTACTTGTACTTCTTGCAATTTAGTATACTGTATTCGCTGCTCACGATGCGGTCTCCTCTACATTGGGGAGACCAAACGCAGATTGGGTGACCGCTTTGCGGAACACCTCCGTTCAGTCCATCAGGGTGACCCCGAGCTTCCGGTCGCCTGTCACTTTAATTCTCCGCTCCACTCCCACTCTGACCTCACTGCCCTCGGCCTCTTACACTGTTCCAACATAGCTCAACGTAAACTCGAGGAACATCTTTCGATTAGGCACTTTACAGCCTCTGGACTCAACATTGAGTTCTACAATTTCAGACTATAACCCCTGTCCCTATTTTTTCAGTCGTCAGGTTCTGCCATTCCCATTTGCAATATTTAATCTCTCCTGCCTTCCACCCTATCACAGACCGTCCCTTTTGTTCTTTCCTCCCCTCCCCCACTTTCCCTGCCTCTGCACTTGCTTAAAAACCTGTTATACAGTCATAGAGTCATAGAGTTATACAGCACAGAAAGAGGCCCTTCGGCCCATCGAGTCCGCGCAGGCCATCAAGCCCTGTCTATTCTAATCCCATTTTCCAGCACTTGATCCGTAGCCTTGTATGCTATGGCGTTTCAAGTGCTCATCTAAATGCTTCATGAATGTTGTGAGGGTTCCTGCCTCTACCACCCTTTCAGGCAGTGAGTTCCAGATTCCAACCACCCTCTGGGTGAAAAAGCTTTTCCTCAAATCCCCTCTAAACCTCCTGCCCCTTACCTTGAAACTATGCCCCCTGGTTATTGACCCCTCTACTCAGGGGAAAAGTTCCTTTCTATCTACCCTATCTATGCCCCTCATAATTTTGTACACCTCAATCAGGTCCCCCCCTCAGCCTTCTCTGCTCTGAGGAAAACAACCCCAGCCTGTCCAGTCTCTCTTCATAGCTGAAGCGCTGCAGCCCAGGTAACATCCTGGTGAATCTCCTCTGCACCCTCTCCAATGCAATCACATCCTTCCTATAGTGTGGTGACCAGAACTGCACACAATATTCCAGCTGTGGCCTAACTAGCGTTTTGTACAGCTCCATCATAACCTCCCTGCTCTTATATTCTATGCCTCGGCTAATGAAGGCAAGTATCCCATATGCCTTCTTAACCACCTTATCTACCTGTCCTGCTGCCTTCAGGGATCTATGTACATGCACACCAAGGTCCCTCTGATTCTCTGTCCTTCCGAGGGTCCTACCATTCATTGTGTATTCCCTTGCCTTGTTAGTCCTCCCAAAATGCATCACCTCACAATTTTCAGGGTTAAATTCCATTTGCCACTGTTCTGCCCATCTGACCAACCCGTCCATATCGTCCTGTAGCCTGAGGCTTCTCTCCTCGCTATTTACCACACCACCAATTTTCGTGTCATCTGCAAACTTACTGATCATACCTCCTACATTCATATCTAAATCATTAATGTACACTACAAACAGCAAAGGACCCAGCACCGATCCCTGCAGTACACCACTGGACACAGGCTTCCAGTCACAAAAACAACCTTCGACCATCACCCTCTGCCTCCTGCCACTAAGCCAATTTTGGATCCAATGTGCCAAGTTGCCCTGGATCCCATGGGCTTTTACCTTCTTGACCAGTCTCCCATGCGGGACTTTGTCAAAAGCCTTACTGAAGTCCATGTAGACGACATCAACTGCACTACCCTCATCCACACACCTAGTCACCCCCTCGAAAAATTCAATCAAATTGGTCAGACATGATCTCCCCCTGACAAGGCCATGCTGACTATCCTTGGTTAATCCTTGCCTCTTTAAGTGGAGATTAATTCTGTCCCTCAGAATTTTTTCCAATAATTTCCCTACCACTGATGTTAGGCTCACTGGCCTGTAATTCCCTGGTTTATCCCTACTACCCTTCTTGAATAATGGTACTAAGTTAGCTGTTCTCCAGTCCTCTGGCACCTTTTCCATCTATATATGCTCTGACGATTCTGTATCCAATTTACTTCACCTGAGGAAGGAGCGATAGTTCCGAAAGCTTGTGATTTCAAATAAAACTGTTGGACTATAACCTGGTGTTGTGCGACCTCTCAATTTTGACCTCCCCTGTGGCCAGAGAGGTTCTGAAAATTTGTGTCAGAGCCCCTGCAATCTCCTCCCTTGCCTCACACAGCAGCCTGGGATACATCTCGTCTGGGCCTGGGGATTTATCCACTTTTAAGCCTGCTAAAACCGCTAGTACCTCCTCCCTCCCAATACTAATTTGTTCAAGTATATCACAATCCCCCTGCCTGATTTCTATGCCTACATCGTCCTTCTCCATAGTGAACACAGATGCAAAATATTCATTTAAAACCCCACCTACATCTTCTGGCTCTACACACAGATTGCCACTTTGGTCCCTAATGGGCCCCATTCTTTCCCTGGTTATTCTCTTGCCCTTAATATACTTATAAAACACCTTGGGATTTTCCTTTATTTTGCCCGCCAGTGTTATTTCATGCCCCCTCTTCGCTCTCCTAATTTCTTTTTTAAGTACCCCCCTGCACTTTCTATACTCCTCTAGGGCTTCCACTGTTTTTAGTCCTTTGTATCTGCCAAAAAGCCTCCCTTTTTTTCCTAATCCATTCTCGTATATCCCTTGACAGCCAGGGTTCCCTGGGCTTGTTGGTCCCACCCTTGACCTTTACGGGAACATGTTGCCGTTGTACTCTCTCTATTTCCTTTCTGAAAGACTCCCACTGCTCTGATGTGGATTTTCCTACAAGTAGCTGATCCCAGTCCACTTTGGCCAGATCCTGCCTTATCATATTAAAATCGGCCTTCCCCCAATTTAGAACCTTTATCTCCGGTCCATCTTTGTCCTTTTCCATGACTACCTTAAATCGCACCGAATTATGGTCACTGTCACCAAAATGCTCTCCTACTGACACTTCTACCACTTGCCCGGCTACATTCCCTAGAATTAGGTCCAGTACCGCCCCCTCTCTTGTAGGACTTTCTACATGCTGGCTCAAAAAGCTCTCCTGGATGCACTTTAAGAATTCTGCACCCTCTAAGCCTTTCACACTCTGACTATCCCAGTTAATATTGGGGGAGTTGAAATCCCCTACTATTATTACCCTATTATTTCTACACTTCTCTGAGATTTGCCTACATATCTGTTCCTTTATCTCCCCCTGACTGTTTGGGGGCCTATAGTACACTCCCAGCAAAGTGCTTGCCCCCTTTTTGTTTTGAAGTTCTACCCATATGGCCTCATTAGAGGAACCTGCTAAGATATCATCCCTCCTTACAGCAGTAATTGACGCCTTGATTAATATTGCGACACCCCCTCCTCTTTTACATCCCCCTCTGTCTCGCCTGAAGATTCTATACCCCGGAATATTGAGCTGCCAGTCCTGCCCCTCCCTCAACCATGTCTCTGTGATAGCAACAATATCATACTCCCATGTGTTCATCAACACCTTCAATTCATCTGCCTTACTGGCAAGACTCCTTGCATTAAAATAAATGCCATCCAGCCTTGCCATACTCCCTTGTGCCATTACATATTTGCTCTGCCTTCCAGGCTGACTTGTTTTTTCCTCTACATTTGGCTGTGCATCACCCCCTACTATAGCTCCACTCCGTATCCCATCCCCCTGCCAAGTTAGTTTAAACCACCCCCCCCAACAATACTAACAAACCTCCCCGCAAGGATGTTGGTCCCGTTCTGGTTCAGGTGCAACCCGTCCGACTTGTACAGGTCCCACCTTCCCCAGAAGCAGACCCAGTGATCCAGGAAAACTAAAGCCCTCCCTCCTGCACCAACTCTTTAGCCACGCATTCATCTGCTCTATCCTCCTATTCCTATACTCACTAGCACATGTAACCGGGAGTAATTCAGAGATTACAGCCTTTGAGGTCCTGCTTTTTAATCTGCTACCTAGCTCCCTAAATTCTTGTTGCAGGACCTCATCCCTCTTTCTACCCATGTCATTGGTACCAATGTGAACCACGACCTCTGACTGTTCGCCCTCCCCCTTCAGAATGCCCTGCAGCCGTTCAGTGACATCCTTGACCCTGGCACCAGGGAGACAACATACCATCCAGGAGTCACTTCTGCGGCCACAGAAACGTCTATCTGTTCCCCTTACAATAGAATCCCCTATCACTATTGCTCTCCCACTCTTTTTCCTCCCCTCCTGTGCAGCTGAGCCAGTCGTAGTGCCACGGACTTGGCTCTTGCTGCATTCCCCCGAGAAACCCTCTCCCCCATCAGTATCCAAAATGGAAAATCTGTCGGAGAGGGAGATGGACCCAGGGGACTTCTGCACTACCTTTCTAGTTCTTTTACTCTGTCTGGTGGTCACCCATTTCCTGTTTGCCTGTGCACTCTTTACCTGCGGTGTGACCACCTTGTTAAACGTGCTATCCACGAAGATCTCAGCTTCGCGGATGCTCCACAGTGACTCCGGCTGCAGCTCCAGCTCCGAAACGTGGATTTCGAATAGCTGCAGCTGGAGACACTTCCTGCACATGTGTTCGCCCTGGACACCTAAAATGTCCCTGACTTCCAACATAGCACAGGAGGAACACTCCACACTGCCGAGCTGCCCTGCCATGTCCTACCTTTAATTTACTCCCTTTAAATTAAAGAATATTAAATACACTAGGGACCTTATTTCCCTTTAAACACTACTTACTCCAAACTAGAGACCTTACTTTTACTTTAATAACTGGAATGTATAAATACTGTAGAAATACTCACCACTGGTTCTCTGTCCCCTCTTGTGCAGCTTTTTAGCTTCTGCTCTCCTAGAAGCTGACAAAGATGGAAAAAGAAAGGAACACCCTCACTCCCTCACTCACTCACTCACTCACTCACTCACTCACTCACTCACTCACCAAACTCACAGCTTAACACTCTGTTCCAATCTGCACTCTGTGACAAACTGCACTCTAGCCTCCCTTATTTATACTGCTGGGATTTAAATAAGAGAGCTCTCTGGCAGTTACAGAACCAGATTAGACCACTTAATTAATTAATTACTCTCACCTGCTCTCCAGCACAGAGCTTGCTTAGCCCTGCCCAAGCCTGGAAGATACTTAAAACTTGAAACAGTAAATTTAAATGCTAATTGCAAGCACACAAGACTAGAATTTATAAAAATAAGAGATTAACCTTTAAGATTTACTCCCTCACTCACCAAACTCACAGCTTAACACTCTGTTCCGATCTACATCTCTAACTTTTTCCAGTTCTGACGAAGGGTCACAGACCTGAGATGTTAACTCTGTTTTTCTCTCCATGGATGCTGCCTGACCTGCTGAGTATTTGTAGCATTTTCTGTTGTTATTTTCAACACCATGCTTGGCAGCTTTGCATTTTTCCTCCATCTAATTACTGCTCTTTCTGCGCTCTTCTTTGTCCTGTTGCTGTTTGACCCTCCTACTTTTCTATGCACCGTGTCTCTCCACTCTGCTGCTGCGTCTTGGTGCCCCGCCCCCTGTCAAAATAGTTTAAAAACTCCCCCACAGCACTAGTTAACCTCCCCGCGAGGACATTAGCCCCAGCTCTGTTCAAGTGCAACCCGTCCAACTTGTACAGGTCCCTCCTGCATCAGAACTGGTCCCAATGCTCCAGGAAGTCGAAGCCCTCCTTCCTGCATCCCTTCTTCAGCCACGCATTCACCTGCATTATCTTCCTGTTTCTGTACTCATAGCAAGTGGCACTGGGAGTAATGTAGAGATTACCATCTTTGAGGTCCTGTTCTTTAATCTTTTTCCTAGCTCCTGAAATTCTGCCTGTAGGACGTCAACCCTTTTCCTATCTATGTCATTGGTTCCAACATGGACCACGACTTCTGGCTGTTCCCCTTCCCCTTGCAGGATGCCCTGCACCCGTTCAATGATATCCTTTACCCTGGCACCAGGAAGTCAACACACCATTTGGGAAACATGTCTGTGGTTGCAGCAACAACTATCTATCCACCTGACTATCAAATCCCCTAAAGCAACTGCATTTCTACACTTTCCTATGCCCCACTGTTGAGTCTCCCACGGTGCCGTGGATTTGCTTCTGACTGCACTCCCCTGAGGTGCCATTACCCTCACTGTTATTCAACACTGAATACCGGTTTGTGAGTGCCACACTGCCAGGGGGTTCCTACACTGCCTGCCTGTTTCTCCTAGCCTACCTGGTGGTCACCCGCTCCCTCTCCTCCTGAACACTCTGTAGCTGTGGGGCGACCACTTCCTGAAACATGCTGTCCGCGAAACTCTCAGCTTCCCGTATGCACTGCAGTGGCGCCTGTTGCATGAATAATTGTTTCCACATCATTTGAAAAGCCTCCATGCCAAAATCTATTTTGCCCTGCTGGCACTGAAGCATTTTCTACTGCTATTGTGGACTGCGCATCTCAATTCTCTTTGCTTTTTGTATCTTCTCAACCAGTTCGCTGGCTCATTAGCTGCACTAGAGGTGTTAAGATTATTGTTGATGCAGCACGTTCGGCTGCTATTTTTCATTGCACCTTATGGATTCACACTTCTCACAGTTGCTACTTAGGAATGTGACACTTTGGGGAATTTGTTAATAGATTTTTTTGAAAGTTCAAAAAATGGTTGAAAACATTTTGGCTTCATGCTGTACTTGAGTGAGAAATAGAGACATCAGCTCACTAGAGGTATTAGTAT
This sequence comes from Squalus acanthias, assembly GCA_030390025.1. Classification (NCBI taxonomy): domain Eukaryota; kingdom Metazoa; phylum Chordata; class Chondrichthyes; order Squaliformes; family Squalidae; genus Squalus; species Squalus acanthias. Next base: position 85,383,676 of record CM059434.1, on the reverse strand, counting down.
TTGATATGTTAATGTATGTAAATGAAAGCACCAATATAAAAGATAAAAGCATAACTGCACTGGCCAGTTCCTGCATGGTATGCTTTGCTCACCTCCACTAGAACCACGGAACCCACCCATTACCCTTTTTGGCAGCAGTGCTAAATGCAGCATCTCATTGGATAATAACAACAGAAAATGCTGGAGAGAGAAACAGAGTTAACGTTTCAGGTCTGTGACATCATCATCTCATTGGATACGCTGGTGTGTCCAGTTTACACTGGCTTTAATTTGATGTCCATAAATTTGCTTGATGTAATATATGTGGGTAGAAGAAATGAAGGACAGAGACACCAGCTGCTAGTTCATGAGCTTGCTTTACTAGGCCAGTGCAAACTGAGCATGCTCATACTAAACCATGTGACAAACCATGTTATAATACATTACACTGCCTACCCCTTAAAAAAGATGCACATTTTCTCCTCTCAAATACAACAAAACTATGGCTCCACCTTTCCCAACATTACATGTACCACATAACAAAAACTCCTGGCTTTTTTTCCTTTTAAATCAACTACAAATGCTACAAATGAACTACAATCCAGTTTAATAACAGGTTTGTGGCGCCTTCCTGATCTCCTTACAAAAGGTTTTGGTGTTGAACCAATCTTTGGGCTGTTTTGTTCTGGTTCCAAACTCAAAGATAATCCTGTTTCTAGCTCAGATTTGTTTGAACCTGGTACTTCAGTTACTGAAGTCTGAACGGAGTCAAACTCATGTATGTGTTCATGATCAAATGGTTCAAGATCACGTCTTGGTTCATCTCTAGCAGAGATCATTTGATCTACATGAACACTTCGGATGTTGTCACCAATCTCTTGGTTCCACCAACCTCTACTACGGTTCCTATATCCTACCTGTGTGAACTCGACTTGCCAGGGGGACTGAGAACACGAACACACTCGATTTGTCTGAAACTGCATTCTTTCTGATTGCTGTCATAATAACGTTTCTGACTCAAGTGTTTTTGTTCAACTCTTGAGGCCAAATTTGGTTGAACAAGACTCAATCGTGTTCTCAATCTACTCTTCATCAAGAGTTCTGCTGGGGTATATCCAGTTGTAGTGTGCGGAGTAGTTCTGTACTTCAGCAAGATATTTGCCAAACGTTGCTTCATGCTGAGGCCCAAACAACCCTGCAGTTTTTGCTTTTTGAGAGCTCCTTTTATTATTCTGACTGACCTTTCGGCTGCTCCGTTTGAAGCTGGTGGAACAAGAGTGTGTTTGATACCGTTGCATTTCATGAACTCTTGAAATAGAGCAGAACGGAACTGAGGGCCATTGTCAGAAACAAGCTCTTCAGGTAAGCCATGACATGCGAAGAGAGACGTCAACTCATCTATGGTATGTTCAGTTGCAATATTTTAACCCACGTGTTTCACTTCAATCCACTTTGAGTGACTATCTACAAGGACCAGGAAATAATAATTTGCTTTCTCACAGAAGTCTACATGTACTCTCTGAAAAGGTCTACTTGGCCATGACCAGGGTTGTAGTAGAGTTTTGGGTGGTTTGTTTCTGCAATTTTGGCAAACGCTGCATTTGCTGACAAGTGATTCAAGATCACTGTCCAATCCAGGCCAGTAAACAAAGCTTCTTGCGATTGATTTCAGACTGACAATCCCTGGATGTTCAGTATGAAGTTCGGCCAGAATTTTATCTCTCAAAGAAGTAGGCACCACCACTGTTTCCCTACTTGGTATAACCTTGCTCGCAAGAGAATTCAGTACGATGGTTATGGAATGGTTTCAACTCTGTGTCCAGACACTGATCAGTCCATCCATTCAAGGTGTTTTCATACACTCTTTTCAGTACTAAGTCCTTTTGAGTCTCATTTGCAATCCCAGTTGCAGTCACAGGAAAGTCTTTGTCAACAGCACCTAGCGTGAAAATCTCACCTTCAGTCCCAACACATGAATCCTCATGTGGCAACCTGGACAAGGCATCTGCGACTGTGTTCTTCTTTGAAGTGCGCTATTCAATCGTATAGTCATATTGTGATAACAACAGTGCCCAACATTGCATTCTTGATGCGACCATTGCAGGGCTGGCAGATTTGGTCCTCAATATTGCTAGGAGCAGTTTGTGATCAGTTATCAGGGTAAACTTTCTGCCGATCAGGAACTGTTGGAATTTCTTGATTCCAAACAATATGGCGAGTGCTTCCTTTTCAATTTGTGCATAATTTCTGTTGCTTTTTGTGAGGGTTTGTGATGCGAATGTGATTGGTTTCTCTTGGCCGTCATCCATTACGTGGCTTATGACAGCTCCCACACTATAGCTGGAATCGTCACACACTAACTTAAGCTCACGCTCTGTGGCGTAGTGCACAAGTAGAGCATCGCTAGAGAGACTTCTCTTACAAGCGTCGTAAGCTTCCTGTTGCGCTTTTGTCCACTTCCACTGGACATCCTTCTTGAGGAGCTCGTGCAATGGAGATAACATGGTCGCTAACTCAGGTAAGAAGCGTGCGTAGTACTGGACCATTCCAAGGAAAGATCTTAACTCAGACCCCTTCTGTGACTTTGGAGCATTGATGACAGCATCAACCTTTTCCTTAACTGGTTGCAAGCCATTTGCATCAACTTTCAGACCAAGGTACACAACCTCAGGCTGCACAAAAGCACATTTGCTCCTTTTCAATTTTACAATGTGGGAATTCAACCTTTGAAGCACTAAATCTAACACTTCTAGATTTTCTTCCTCGCTGCTTGTTGCGATCAGCACATCATCTTGATTGCATAAGCAATTTGGAACGCCTTGCAAAATCTTATCCATCGTAGCCTGGAAGATTTTGGGGGAGGACTTTACACCATATGGCAGCTTGGTGTATGAGTATAGTCCCTTGTGTGTGTTGACAGTGAGATACTGTTGACTCTCTTTGTCAACATTCAGCTGAGTGTAAGCGTGCGACAGGTCAAGTTTGGAGAAAGCCTTTGACCCAGAGAGTGCTGCATACAAATCTTGTGATGTAGGTAATGGGTATTGTTCATCGTCAACTGCTTGGTTAATAGTAACTTTGTAGTCTCTGCACAAACGTACAGTTTTGTCTGCTTTGGGCACTACCACAATCGGGGTGGCCCATTCACTTTTGTCAGTTTTTACTAGCACTCTGTTCTCTCTCAGTTTCTCCAGCTCTTCCTCCACCTGACTTTTCAATGCATAGGGGACCGGCCTTGCCTTACAATAGACAGGTTTCGCGTTGGATTTGATGCGGATATGTGCATCATACCCAGTGATGCCCTCATAACTGTCTGAGAACATGCTTTTATACTTGTTCAGCATTGTGTCGAGTCGCTTCTTTGAAGCATCTACACTGAAGATGTTTTTCCAGTCTAGTTTCAACTTTCTCAACCAGTCTTTGCCCATGAGGGTTGGCTTGTTGTTTTAGCTCGCTACAATAATAGGCAGCTTTACTGACTGGCCATTGTGTTGAACTGTACATTCCCTTTGTCCACATGTCTCTAGGATTTCTCCAGAGTAGGTTTTTAAATCTACGGTACTCTTTGTAAGTGGTATCTAATTAAACTTATGATAGAGCAGTCCACTGCCGTGTCGATACACATATCAGTACTCAGTAAAATAATGGGACTCAAGGCGGATAAATCCCCTGGGCCTGATGGCTTACATCCTAGGGTCTTGAGGGAAGTGACAGTAGGGATTGTGGATGCTTTGGTAATAATTTTCCAAAATTCACGGGACTCAGCAAAGGTCCCGGCAGATTGGAAAACTGCTAATGTAACACCCTTATTTAAAAAGGGTAGTAGGCAGAAGGCTGGAAATGATAGACCAGTTAGCCTAACATCTGTGGTGGGTAAAACTTTGGAGTCTATTATTAAGGAGACAGTAACGGAACATTTAGATAAACATAATTTAATAGGACAAAGTCAGCATGGCTTTATGAAGGGGAAGTCATGTCTGACAAATTTGCTTGAGTTCTTTGAGGACATAACGTACAGGGTGCATAAAGGGGAACCAATGGACGTAGTGTATTTAGACTTCCAGAAGGCATTCGACAAGGTGTCACATAAAAGATTATTGCTCAAGATAAAAAATCACTGGATTGGGGGGAATATTCTGGCATGGGTGGAGGATTGGTTATCTAACAGGAAGCAGAGAGTTGGGATAAATGGCTCATTCTCGGACTGGCAACCAGTAGCCAGTGGTGTTCCGCAGGGGTCGGTGCTGGGTCCCCAACTCTTTACAATCTATATTAACGATTTGGAAGAAGGGACCGAGTGTAACATATCAAAGTTTGCAGATGATACAAAGATGGGAGGGAAAGTAGAAAGTGAGGAGGACATAAAAAACCTACAAGGGGATATAGACAGGCTGGGTGAGTGGGCGGAGATTTGGCAGATGCAATACAATATTGGAAAATGTGAGGTTATGCACTTTGGCAGGAAAAATCAGAAAGCAAGTTATTATCTTAATGGCGAGAAACTGGAAAGTACTGCAGTACAAAGGGATCTGGGGGTCCTAGTGCAAGAAAATCAAAAAGTTAGTATGCAGGTGCAGCAGGTGATCAAGAAGGCCAACGGAATGTTGGCTTTTATTGCTAGGGGGATAGATTATAAAAACAGGGAGGTATTGTTGCAGTTATATAAGGTATTGGTGAGACCGCACCTGGAATACTGCATACAGTTTTGGTGTCCATACTTAAGAAAAGACATACTTGCTCTCGAGGCAGTACAAAGAAGGTTCACTCGGTTAATCCCCGGGATGAGGGGGTGGACATATGAGGAGAGGTTGAGTAGATTGGGACTCTACTCATTGGAGTTCAGAAGAGTGAGAGGCGATCTTATTGAAACATATAAGATTGTGAAGGGGCTTGATCGGGTGGATGCGGTAAGGATGTTCCCAAGGACGGGTGAAACTAGAACTAGGGGGCATAATCTTAGAATAAGGGGCTGCTCTTTCAAAACTGAGATGAGAAGAAACTTCTTCACTCAGAGGGTAGTAGGTCTGTGGAATTTGCTGCCCCAGGAAGCTGTGGAAGCTACATCATTAAATAAATTTAAAACAGAAATAGACAGTTTCCTAGAAGTAAAGGGAATTAGGGGTTACAGGGAGCGGGCAGGAAATTGGACATGAGGCTGAGTTCAGATCGGTCGAGGCCCTGTGGGTGGCGTAGCGGGCCCAGGGGCTGAGTGGCCGGGTCCTGCTCCTACTTCTTGTGTTCTTTAGATTTGAGGTGAGGATCAGATCAGCCATGATCTTATTGAATGGCGGAGCAGGCTCGAAGGGCCGATTGGCCTACTCCTGCTCCTATTTCTTATGTTCTTATGTTCTTATAATACATTGGTCATTGATCAAAAGTTTTGTACGAAGTCTTTCTCATGACTGCTTGCGTTGCCGCTAGTGGCATAGATACTGTAGATGCCTAGTTCTTCATTATCAGGTGTGTTCACTTCAATATTGTGAATTCCTCCCTTTTGATGTTGCTGCTTTACATTGCCACTACAATGGTTCTTACTTCCTGCTTTCGATCTAGCTCTGCAAGCTGTTGAAATATGGCCTTGCTTCTGGCAGTGAAAACACTTTGCATTTCTGTATTGGCAGGTCTGTGTTGAGTGATTTCCATTACAGTGATAACAATTCACTGAACTGCTCTCACCGACATGCTTTTGACTTGGTCTCACAACTTTAGGTTTGGCAGTGGCTTTGTGACTGTAGACCTCAGCTGCACTAGTCACTTGAGTTGGACAGAGCTCCCTAGCATTTTTAGATGCCATCTCCATAGATGGGGCAATTGTGCATGCTATGTCAAACGTTAGGTTTGGAGTGTTCTGTAATTTGGACTGTGTGTGCTCATCAACCAGTCCACACACAAACTTATCTCACAACGCACGATCCAAAAATGTGCCGAAGTTACAAGGCAAAGACAGGTTTTTAAGAGCTATGATGTACTCACTGATGGTTTCACTTTGTTTTTGGTTTCTGGTACCAAGCTTATAGCTCTCTGCTATTTCTAAAGGCTTTGGGTCGAAATGGCCTTCGAGTTTCTCGACAATGTCTTCAAACGACACATCCTTCGCTTTCCCTGGTGCGAGTAAATTTGTCAACATTCCGTAGACATCTGGCCCGATCTCCGTTAGAAAAATTGCTTTCTTATGTTCACTAATTACTTTATTTTGAGCTTGAACATTCTCATCTGCACCTTCAGTCTCAATAATATTATTGGCCTTAAAAAACATCTCCATCCGCTCAATGTAAGAACTGAATGGTTCGTGAGCTCAGTCATACATGCCGAGGCTTCCGATGAATCCCGTAGGCGCGGCCATGCTTGTCCCGATAACGTCGAACAGTGACTCAACACGCTACCTGTGTACCTGTGAGAATCAATGCCACTGCTGCTGTGTATACATACACGCGAAGGTGAAGCACAGATGATTCTGCATCAGCATTAACAATAAAACATCACAAAAAATTCAGTTTAGGTGCCACAAATTCACCTTAAACTTTTTCCACTTGAAGGTTGAACACTGTGTCCTTCCATGATCCCTAAAAACGGCTTTGGGATCCCATCCTCGTCGCCAAAACTGTGAGTAGAACAAATCAAGTTGCTGGTTCATGAGCTTGCTTTACTAGGCCAGAGCGAACTGAGCATGCTCATACTAAACCATGTGATAAACCATGTGAAAATACATTACACCTTAGTATAAGTGTAAATTCACCAATCCCACGTTCCCCCTAGGGAGCCACACTCAGAGAGCGCGTGGATCACAGAATTCATTCAGATGTGTTCAGAGGTGAGGTGTCATCTCATTCCAAGTCCAATCCAACCTCCCAAATTTAGCATACTTAAGGCACAATGCCAATAATGTCAAATGCCCCTCGCTAAGAGGGTCAGACCGTGAATTCGCTGCCACAAGCTAACCCAAATGACCTGATTCAGATTGTTGTGTCAGCTTTGGCTTGATGCATGAACGCAATGAAGATAGAGGGAATTACATGGAGTTTCCTTTTTCCAGGTTCAAAGTGAACCCAATGCTCTTGGGTTCCAGTGGATCATTTGCTAATGATTTGATGGCAGGAGCGGATGGATACCGGTTCAACTAACGCACCAGATGGACTTCAGATGTTATCTCATGCTGGCAGCCCCAGTGGATTCCAGATCATACTCAGTACAAGAAGGGCCAAGATCTTCTCTGTTGGTCATGGTGGAAAATAGAATAAGCCCAGCATTAATCACAACGATCATCAGGGGTAAACGCCTCGGGGCATTTTACTGTGTTAAAGGTGCTAATTAAATGCAAGATTTTGTCGTAAATAATGGCGTCCTGGACAATGTTTCTCTGGGACAAATTCCCCACCACCTTGGTTCCCTTGCAGAACCCCAATTAAAACAAAGTATCATTTCACTGGGCAAACTATAGTTAAAGATGATCAAATTATATTGACTTCTTAATTTCTACAGACATAAACAACCTGATAAATTATTAAACACAAATTAGAGATTCTTTCCCAAATGAAAATAAGGTTTTGACAGCATATGTAATGTGTTTGATACTCCAAGCACAGTGTGAAGAGAAACCATGTTTTATAGGTTGGAACTGATATTTATGAGCATCTGTCTGTATAATCTGCCTAAAACTTAATGTGCCACCACTTCACTTGGTTCTATGCTGTTACACTGTCTCCCTCGTGCTGCAATTAATGGGAAATGCTGGAAGGGTGTATTAAACATAGAGTGATTTTCTTCAATGTGGCTCAAGCATAGATTAAATCACCAGTTTAAAAGTTTCCTTCAGCTTTCTAGTTTAAGATTAAATTCAGCTCAGCTTGTTATCTGTTGTGCAAACAGTGGGAGGCAATCTTATCCTTTTTCAAATCCCTTATTGTGGGCAAAGATTGAGGTTTAAATGAAAACTCAAATTTGCATAAATTCCATGTTAATAAATTGGTGCTTGATATGTACGGTTAATGTTACATAGCTACACATATTGTACAAACTGCTGTAAAATAATGCTTCAATATAAATAATTGTAAAATGATTAATCTATTTTCCCATTACACCTGTTTTCTAGAATCGTATATGGTATCACCTAACTTTTACAGATTCATAGAAATTTTGATATGGAAGGAGGCCATTTGTCCCATCACTGGGGCTTGCTTTCCCCACCTGAGCTATCTACTCTAATCCCATTTCCCCATTCTTTTCCTGTTCGCTTTAAAACCTTCTTTTAATCGTTTATCTAATTCTCTCTGTAAAGTTACAGTCATGGCTTCAAAAGGCACTTGTGGTAATGTATTCCATATTTTAATAACCCTTTGTATGAAAAGATGTCATCTAACTGCCCCATTTATGCTTCTCGTGCTATCATTTATTCCACTTGTTACCAACTCAGTCTGTAAAGCACTTTGGATCATCCTGAGGTCATAAATGCAAGTTCTTTCTTTCTTGCTTGCTTTTTTGCTTTCTTTCTTTCTTTCTTTCTTTCTTTCTTTCTTTCTTTCTTTCATTCATTCATTCATTCATTCATCTTTTATTATTTACCCTTTTAGAAAGTTGTACATCATTTCTGCTTCAGTGAATACTGCCGTAGTTTTTTTCAATTCTTTCATCCTTACTGTGTCCTCTCGTTCCTGGTATCAGACGAATGAATCTATGTTGCACCTGTTCCATGGGAATATCCTTTCGATAAGAGGGTACCCGAAACTTCACACAGGACTCCATTTGTGGCCTAACCAGTATCTTGTATACATTCATCTTCTCTATGCTTTTATATTCAATGCTCCTTCAGGTAAAAGCAAAAATCCCATTTTGCTCTTTATGGTCCTTTTCCACTTGAAACCCTGTTTTAAAGATCTGTGTATCTGCACCCCTATATTTTTCTGTTCCGCCAGTACATTGAGAGATTTACCATTTAGACTAGATTTCCATTCTCTATTCTTTTGTCAAAATGTACCACTTCTGGGCTGTATCATTCTATGATTCACATTATCGATGCTGAACTTCATTTGCAACATATCTTGTATCCCCTACCCTATCTACTCTTCTTGTAGGCTCCTACATTATTTCTCACCACATTAGGAACATAGCAAACTGTATCACCTGTAAATTTTGGTATTAGTCCCTCTATACCTGCATCCAAACCATATATATGGCGAACAAGAGATCCCAACACTGATCCCTGGAGCACACCACAAGATATCTCTTACCAGTCTGAGAAATCACTACTTGCTCCTACTCTCTGCATTCAGCCATCCCGCTATCGATGCAGCCACTTTACTCTGAATACTATGGGGGAGAAATTCCCCTCCTTTGCGCCTCTTGTGGGGGGCGCTAATGGGATGCAAAGGCCATTTCGCCCGGCCGCGGCACTGACCGCGCCTCCTGCCAAATTCCGCGGGAGGTTAGCGGCGGTGCTACCGGGTTGCGCCCCGATCTCATGCGCCCGGAGATTGTGACGTCATCTCCGGGCGCATCGCCCCGGCACAAAAATTCCCCTTCGCCCCGTGCAGCAGCGCCGGGCGATGGCAGCAACTGCTGCAGGGGACGTGAGCAGGGCGGCCGGCCGCTAGCGGGGCAGAAGTTAAAGGGGAGGTGGCCGGCCACCCTAAAAAAAGTCTGATTTTTTAAAAAACTTTTTTTTGCGCTTCCGAACGCGGGGTCTGTGCCGTGATCCATCAGCCCGGCTCGCTCGCGCAGTAGCCCCGCTCCCCGGTGGTCCAGGTAAGTTTTTAAAAAACTGCAGAGTTCCCAGCGTGGGACCCTTCCTTTAATTCAGGGAAGAGCCCCTGCAACGTGGCAGCGCCACGCTTGGCTACTCGTGGCACTGCTGAGCACATCGCCCTGGGTGCGTCCCGGGTCATTAACTTCCCCTCCTCTTGAGCAAAAAATGGGAATTTCAGAGAGGCTGGAAGAGGTTACCGCCTGGCGCTAACTTTTCCGGCTTTTCTGATTTAGCGCCCCAAACGAGGTTTGAGGGGAATTTCTCCCCCTCTGGACTTTAATTTTTGCAACAAGTGTTTTTCAGAAGTCTAAACATTCCACATCTACCACATTGGCCCAGATATTCCGATCCCTACGGGTGTGTACGCGCTGTGTACCTACTCGTAGGGACATTGGAAATGCCGGTTTCAGGCATGCACAGCGCATGCGCTGAAAACCGGCATTTCCGAACTGTCAAGAATGCTCTTGACAGATCCTTCGGCTGCCCTGGAGAAGGGCCACCTCGGGCGGATAGTTCCACTTTTTGGAGACCCTCCGCCCGCAGAAAACCCTTACAATTCTTATGCCTGGTAAAAGCAGGAGTAAGGCCTGCTTTTACCAGGATAAGAGTTCAAAAAAAATTTTTTTTTTTAAATTTTCACTGATTTATCTTTAAAAATACTTTAAAAAAAGGTAAGTTTATTTTTAGCCCCGTAAAAAACTTTAATTATTTTTTTCAAAAAATTAAATTTTGTTTAAAATACTTAATTTATTGTAATTTCAAGTCATTTTAAAAATGCAATGCTTTTTTTTTAAATTTATTTAAAGTTTTACTATGTTTTTGGGGTGATCTCCATTCATATATTTGACAGGTCTTCCTGTCAAAGGTATGAAGGGAGATTCCCGTCTGTGATTGGCTCCCCATGGCCCACGAGATCCCAGGGATGCTGCGAACTGCCTGCGCCTCTGGGATACGTGGGCCCTGCGCACTTGGAGTTTGGTGAGGCCCAGCATCGGAAGCGTGTGCGTCCCGGGAGCCCTCAGGTAAGGGCGCAGATTTTTCCAGATCGCAGGCCTCCGCCCACGGGAGGTCTGCGATCGGAAAATACGGGCCATTATCTTTATAAATGTTTTCATAACTTCCTTGAAGAATCCTCACTTCCTCTTGCCCCACCATTGGCGGCTGTGCCTTCAGCCACCGAGACCCCAAGCTCTGGAATTCCTTCCCCAAACACTTCTAATTGCCTCTCCTAACTAAAGACCCTCCTTAAAAAAAGCACCTCTTTGGCCAAGCTTTTTTGTCGCCTCTCCTCCTTTGGCTTTTTCATTAAGCCTTTGTGAAGTGCTTTGGGATGTTTTTCTACATCAAAGGCATCAAAGGCAAATTATTGTTGTTATCCTAGTCTACTTCCGAACAGTTAAATCCTCCATTATTACAGCTCTATTATTTCTGCAACGCACTCTGAATTGTTTACAAACCTCTTCTTTTATTTCTTTATCACCAGTTGGCAGTCTACAATGGATACCCAATACTGTTGCTCCATTCAATCCACAGAAACTCGGTCTGAACACCAGCTTTGATAGTACCCCTTCTTTCGAACACATCAATCATATTTTTAGTTAGTAATGCCGCTCCTTCTCCGTTTTCTTTGTCTATTGCATCTGAAAATTTTATAGCCTAGAATGTTTATTCATGCCCTAGTTGAAGCCAAATTTTTTGTCATGTTTGGCATAATACCTCCCCATAATAATTATGGTTCCTTGTGCGTCAGTTTCATTCCTAATAGTTTGTGAATTCACATAAAGACATGTCAACCATGTCCTGTTGCTACATTTTAGTGTTCTTTTCCTTTCTATTTTGTCGTCCTCTTCAATTATTCTTTTGTAGACATTTCGGATTCTATAAAATACGTGGTTTTATTGGTTTGAATTTTAATGTAGGGTGTGGCCAATAAATTAAATATCACAAGCACTGGCAATCTGTATATAATTTGCTAATAATGTTACTAAAGGTGTGAATGCTAAAATGTATGTTGCATAGTTGCAGCAAGAATTAATCTTATTAATTTTATTTTATAATTTTCCTGGTCCTTTGATCCTTTTAAATTGCTGTTCTTAATTTCTCTCAAGCTCAAGTCCATCTTACCACTATTTGTTGTGGTGCTCTTTCAGAAAATTAGCGTTGAGATGAAAAAAAATGTTGTAATTATGATATTAAGATCTGTGTTTAAAACAGAGCAGAAACATTCATTTTATAATGAGGTCACCGTGTAATATGTATAAAAGAAAAAGAAAGACTTTTGCATTTATATAGCGTCTTTCACGTCCTCAAGATGTCCCAAAGCGCTTTACAACCAATTAAGTACTTTTTTTTTTAAATGCGGTCATTGTTGTAATGTCGGAAATGCGGCAGCCAATTTGCACACAGCAAGCTCCCACAAACAGCAATGTGGTAAAGACCAGATAATCTGTTTTTTTAGTGATGTTGGTTGAGTGATAAATATTGGCCAGGACACCGGGGAGAACTCCCCCTGCTCTTCTTCGAAATGATGCTGTGGGATCTTTTATGTCCACCTGAGAGAGCAGACAGGGCCTCGGTTTAACCTCTCATCTGAAACACGGCACCTCCAACAGTGCAGCACTCCTTCAGCACTGCACTGGAGCATCAGCCTAGATTTTTGTGCTCAAGTCTCTGGGGGAGTGGGATCCCACAAACATCTGGCTCAGAGACAAGATTGCTACCAACTGAGCTGAGGCTGACATGTATAATATATATGATTGACACAGGATCTGACTAGCAACCTGTCCAATATTACTTCACTCATATTTGCCATATTTGATGTGATGGAACCAGAACTTGCAACTTCTGACTAAATTTCTGTATTATATTTTATATGACTTTAAGTAAACAGAGTATATGCATACTTTTAAAAATGGCTTCCGATACCTGCAGCTGGAAACTCAGTTCCACTATCCAGAAATATCCATAGTATCAATGAAAGACCGGCTGTTTACATGAGCACAGTCTAGTTGTTTGATATGCAAGTCTGACAGGCTATAGTAGCTCTGTTGTAGGGATAACTGAATTAGTGGTTCCTTGAAAGACATTGGGTATTCGATCTGTAATTTCTAACCACTATCCAACAGACATTAGGAATGATTTTATTTACAGGCGGTTGCATACTGGGGAAAGTAGATAAAGTCACCTACCTTGATGTTAACCCCCACCCCTGGACGGGCGGGAGATGGTTGGGCGGGTGGTTAAAATGTAAAAATCGGCCAACCCGCCCCCAACTTAATAGAATATGAATCAGAAAATCTAGGCTTCGGACTCTGTGGGCCAACATTGGAAGTGGGTTGCCCACATACAAATATCACATCCGGAAGGGTATGAATGACTGTTTCCTCTGAAAGTCTAGCAACTGATTGGACCATATAAGAAATAAATTCTGAAGAAGATATATTAAACTTTTGTGGACTGATTCACCTTGATTGCATTTGTAACATCAGTGGCTTGACATATATTTCTGTCTCTGTTAATCATCTAATTTGTAAATAAAACTATTAGTTTTAGCCTGAACCTAACAGTTGGAGAGTATGGTAGTTATTGCCTTTTGGGATAGACAGTAGGGCATGGTGAGTAGCATGGTAGGCATCCCAGATAGCCTCAGGTGTATTATACCATTGGTTAAAGGCTAATTATTAGTCATGTGGCATGTTATCCCATTCACACCATTCATAAGGCTGCCATTTTTAATCTGTAATCGGAGACTCAGTCGGCTGATGGAAACTGACACTTTGCCGTGGGCACAAGATGAAAGTATTGGGAGAAAGCCCAAATCATGAAACTTGCGTTCTACTTCAATTCATATAATTATGCAATGGGTGGCTTTTCTGAATCAAAATGTTGCAACGACAAATGTTTCTTGAGTGCCAACTCGGAACACTGCCCTTATATAATGTATTCTTATCGATTTATTGAATTAAGTTTAATCAGCGATGCTATTACATGTTCCAGTATTGTTTTCTTTCATTTTTTGTGCTCAAAATGATGGATGTCAGAGTCAAGGAATGGCATATTTTGCATTTCATGCCACCGGTGCCAACACCAAGTAAGGTATAGCACTGTTAGATGAAGACCAGAGCTCCATCTTCTCTGCACCAACAACTCAGCCCAAATCTCAAAAGAACACCCTTCCCTTTATTTTCCCTCTGCATGAGTATAGCATTTTTCCCATTTCCCATACTAACCATCCTTAAACCTGTTTGAGTGGGATTACCAATTTGTGCTATATTAGGGCGCAGTTTTGTGTTGTTGCCCCCTACCTACTATGAACTGGATTGGCATTGCCCAAATTCATTTCACACAGGGCCCTTACAGCCAGCGGACAGAGCAGACGTTCACCCCATTACAGTGGGCTGGATATGAACACAGGTGCCAGAGGCAAAAGACCAGTGTTTAAACCAATGCGTCACCCAGTTCTCTTTCTCTTCTATTGTTGGATGATGTAGCGTAATGACTCCGATAATAACCCCAAGGCTCGTTTGGAGCAGGGGGCGTCTGATATCAGATGCGAAATCCGGAAGAACTTTCAGCACATCGGTCTGTGGTATTTTAACACAGACACTTAATTCTAATATTACTTCTGGGTTTGGCGTCGAATGTGCGGCAGTGGGCGTGGTGTGGACCTGCATGCTGACATCTCAACTCGCATATTTAAAGGACCAATCCAAAGATGGAATTTGGAGGAGTTAGGAGTTTGCACAAAGAGAGGGAGAAGTTTTATGATGGATTCAGGACGGTCAAGGGCTGGGCCTCGATTTAAAGATGCATCGCTTGATGTAATGCTGGGTGCAGTGAAGAGTTGGAGAGAGATACTCTTCCCCAGCAACGGGAGGAAGAAACCTGCTTCTCCCACAAAGAAGGCGTGGCTGGAGGTGGCCGAGGAGGTCAGCAGCAGAAGCATAGTGCCATGCTCCTGGATTCAGTGCAGGAAGTGCTTTAATGACCTAACCAGGTCAGGAAAGGTGAGTACAGTTGCACATTCACCTACATCCTGCTGTGCACATCACCCCACCCCCTTACTCTACCTTGTCAAGCCTACTTCATCACATCATTCCTCACACCCACTTACCTTGCAAGTGCACCCATCCTTCTCTTTCTATGCACTTCCTCCCATGCCCTATCAATCCACCACTGCCACTCACCCTGATCCTTATGCAATTTCATGCCTCTCCCTGATAGTCACCCTCACCAAATGCACTTCATCCATTGGGTGAACATATGCCATTACAGTCACGCATAGGTCTGTTCTTTCCCCCATTGCAAGAGAAGAGAGTACAGGACACAAGGGAAAGGGAGAGAACCTGACGTATCCTTCACAGATTTCCAAGTTGACAGCTACAAAGGAGGAGGCGCCGGAGATCAGTGGAATTTCAGCATCCCTGACCATCGGCAATGGAGAGATTGGGACCTCCCAGCTACCTGGTGACACAATTAAATATCAGCGACTCACATGTCATACAACACAGTCCCGTTGACTCGATCTCAGCAGCGAGTGAAATATGATCATCTTCATAATGGTAAGTTGCAACATTTTTACCTGTCCGGTACTAATTCATGTCTTTTCTCTCCGACAGGACCTTCACATTTACATCAGCAGTTGGTGAACCTCCAAGATGACGAATCCTCAGAGGAGCTGATTCCTTCTAAGGGTACAACGTCACAGGACTCATACATTCCACGCACCAGCGCAGATACTCGCACTTCGGTGGGTCCATTAAGGCAGTTAGTTGGGATTTCACCTGGTGAGTCACAATTCACAAGTGAACAACAGCAGACAGTGGTGGCAGGGATAGCAGTGAAGAGTTCGCATTGGAGGGCGCCGCCTTCTTCAAGCTCTGCTCAGCTGGACACAGATTCTGTACTCCGGAGGCCATCGATGAAAAGGATAATTATTATGGGGCAGCAGAAAACCTGTGACTTAATGGCTGGCCTTCCACACACGCTGTCCACAATTGCAGGAAGAATGGAGGAGTCCAGCTCAAGCATGATTGGGTTGATGTTGCAAGAATTGCGAAGACGTCTTCTTCCATAAATAGATTGACCATCAATCGCGGCTATCAAATGAGTTCATGCTGGCCTTGAACATGACTGTACACTATGAATGCAAACATATCTGGCGCCTTAAATAGAATGACAGATACCTTAGCCTTGGCCTTACAGCGCGTCACTGATCTGCACCAAACTGCTCACCACCACACTGGTAGGAGTGAAGTACGGCTGGCCCATGAGAGGGATGATGGCGAAAGGGGACATTGGAAGTGGGAACTCCACTCAAAGTGCTCCCACTTCTCACCCGTTGCTCCACCACCCCGACCCCCCCGCCCCACAGTCAGTACCCAACTTGCCCAATGGCCGAGTCTGCCTTGCACAGGTGCAGGTGGAGCAGTATTTGTCGGGGCCTTCAGGGGCTCCAAAACACAAAGGACGTCAGCCAAGAGCATCTCAGCAGTCAGAGCAGGAATCTGAACAGTCTGCCTCTACCTCTGCTGAAGACACAGGGGTTGCACCACATAGGAGCAGTAGGAAAAGGATGAGTAAAACTTTGCAGTTGCACAAAGGTATGCACATGGGGGTTTGAGAAAATGTTATGTTGTTAAGTCTCCGTTATTTATTACAATCACATAAAATTTATTACTTTGCACCACTTTTCTGTGTTGCCCATTGTTGGTTGCCTTTTCAGTTACTTGTTGATGAATGGGAAGACACATTTAGAAACAATAATCAAGAAAAAAATTAACGGGCACTTGGAGAGGATTAAGCTAATTAAGGAGAGCCAACACAGCTTTGTAAAAGGCACATCGTGTTTGACTAATCTAATTGAATTTTTTGATGAAGTAACAGAGAGGATTGATGAAGGGAATGCAATGGATGTTGTCTAGATGGATTTTCGGAAGGCGTTTGACAAAGTACCACATAAAAGGTTGGTTAACAAAATTGAGGCTCATGGAATAGGTGGGTCAGTGGCAGCTTGGATAAGGAATTGGCTTAAGGACAGAAAACAGCAAGTTGTGGTAAATGGCTGTATTTCAGACTGGAGGATGGTAGACAGTGGTGTTCCCCAAGGGTCAGTGCTGGGGCCACTGCTTTTTTTGATATATATATATAAATGACCTGGATATTGGAATACAGAGTAGAATTTCTAAATTTGCCGATGACACCAAACTTGGGGGTGTGGCAAACAGTGATGATGATACCAATCGACTGCAACAGGACATAGAAAGGCTAACAGAATGGGCAGACAAGTGGCAGATGGAATTTAATACAGAGAAGTGTGAGGTGATGCATTTTGGCAGAAGGAGAGGCAATATACACTTAATGGCACAGTTTTAAAGAGTGTGCAGGGACAGAGGGACCTGGGAATTAATGTGCATAGGTCCCTGAAGGTGGCAGGACATATTGAGAGAGTGGTTAACAAAGCATATGGGATCTTGGGTTTCATGAATAGAGGTATTGAGTGCAAAAGTAGAGAAGTTATGCTGAACCATTATAAAGCGCTGGTTAGGCCACAACTGGAGTATTGCGTCCAGTTCTGGTCACCACACTTTAGGAAGGATGTGAAGGCTCTTGAGAGGATGCAGAGGAGATTTACCAGAATGGTTCTGGGGATTGGCTTAAGGACAGAAAACAGCGCTCCAATCACCTCCATGGGCTTTGCAGTCGGAGGCGATAATTAGCGCCAGGCGCTAAACTTTGCAGCTGGCCAATAATTGGAGAAGCTGGATTTGTTTTCATTAGAGCAAAGAAAGTTGGGGGTGATTTGATAGAGGTGTACAAGATTATGATGGGTTTGGATAGGCTAGACAGGGAAAGGCTGTTCCCACTAATTGATGGTACAAGGACTAGGGGACATAGATTTAAGGTTTTGGGCAAGAGATACAGGGGGGGCGTGAAGAAACACTTTTTTACACAGCGAGTGGTGATGACCTGGAATTTGCTGCCAACGGAAGTGGTGGAAGCGGAGACACTCGGGGAAAAATTCAGTATTGCCCCATTTGGGGCGCAATTATCGGCCGGCGCAAAGATTAGCGTCTGGCGCTAATTATCGCCTCCGACTGCAAACTTGGCTTTTATCGCCCCTGGAGGTGATTGGAGCGCTAAATCAGGCGCTTCACACCTGTCTTAAGGCGCAAAGGCCGAGGAGCGAGGCGCTACCTCAGAGCGCTGGCGAAGCTCATGTGATGTCAGTCAGCAATGGAACAGAGACACACTGGCGCCGGCCAGTTCTTAAAGGGAAGGGTTGATCTTGCTCTCCATCCACATCCTGCTCATTGCAGCCTTGAATCTCGGCCTGGAGAGACCTGTACATCAAATCTGCTGGAAAGAACAATGGAGAGAAACAGGGAAAGAGCTCAGAGTGCAGCCCCCACAGTCTCTTCTAAATAGATGCAAGGAAGAGCAAATCAAAATGAACCTGCAAAGTGTTGCTCAGTACCCAAAACTCCTTCACACAGTGTTGATTTTCTCCAGAAGCCTCTCTCTCTCGCTCTCAGAATGCGTGGTGCAAAAATGTCGCTGACAAAAAAAGGCAGGAAGCAGTTGCCTTTAAATAGTGCTCCCCCA
The DNA here is from genome assembly GCA_030390025.1 of Squalus acanthias. NCBI lineage: Eukaryota > Metazoa > Chordata > Chondrichthyes > Squaliformes > Squalidae > Squalus > Squalus acanthias. Next base: position 85,365,354 of record CM059434.1, on the reverse strand, counting down.
GTCCCGTCCCGACTGCAAAACGCTCCCCTCAACCTGTCATTGCTAGCGGCAGGCGGTAAGGCAGGGGGCGCCACTCAATATCCGGTCCAGGGAGCTACCGGGGCGTTGCACGCACGACTGACATCACGATCTGCGGGCGCAGGAGATCGTGGCGGTAGTGTTTAGCGCTGCCGCAAAATGTCTGGTCAATTTCGCGAGCGGCGCAAACATCGCCGCGCCCGGGCGTTAGTTGCGTTGCACCCCATTAGCGCCCTCTTAGGGCACTAATGGGAGGCGCAACGCAACCGAATTTTTCCCCCCATGATTCTACTCTATGACATGAATTGATGGAGACCAATGAAGGGATGTGCAATGTGTGGATGGTTGGTTGCAGATGGTTGAGTGTCAGCTGTGACTCAGTTGGTAGCACTCTTACCTCTGAGTCAGAAGGTTGTGGGTTCAGGTCCCATGCCAGAGACTTTAACACAAAAATCTAGGGTAACCTGACACTCTAATGCAGTACTGAGGGAGTGCTACACTGTTGGAGTTGCCATCTTTCGAATAAGACGTTAAACTGAGGTGGACGTAAAAGATCCCATGGCACTATTTTGAAGAAGAGCAGGGGAGTTATCCCCGTTGTCCTAGCCAATACGGAAGTGGTAACAGGGTACTTCGAAAATCATAATATGATTAGGCAGAGTCAACATGGTTTTATGAAGGGTAAATCGTGTTTTGACAAATTTATTAGAGTTTTTAGAAGATGTAACTAGCAGGGTAGATAAAGTGGAACCAGTGGATGTAGTATATTTGGATTTCCAAAAGGAAGGTGCCACATTAAAGGTTATTAAGCAAGATAAGGGCACATGGGGTTGGGGGTAAGGTATTCTCATGGATTAAGGATTGGTTAACAGACAGAAAACTATTTAGAATCTATACTAATGACTTAGATGAAGGGACCGAGTGCAATGTATCCAAGTTTGCTGATGATCCAAAGCTAGGTGGAAATGTAAGATGTGAGGAAGACACAAAGAGCCTGCAAAGGGATATAGACAGGTTAAGTGAGTGGGCAATAAGGTGGCAGATGGAGTATAAGGTAGGGAAATGTGAGGTTATTCACTTTGGTAGGAAGAATAGAGAAACAGAATTTTTTTTAAATGGTGAGAAACTTTTAAATGTTTGTGTTCAGAGAGATTTGGGTGTCCTAGAGCGGGAGTCCAGACAGCTGTGTTGCCTGCCGTGAAGGGTTCGGGACATCTGCTCTGGGCTGGCGAGGAACTTGCAGTGGAAGGGGGAGGAGCCAGTGGTCGCGGTCCATGTAGGTACCAATGACATAGGTAGAACTAGGAAAGAGGTTCTGCTGAGAGAGTATGAGCAGCTAGGGGCTAAATTAAAAAGCTGAACCTCAAGGGTAATAATGTTTGCATTATTACCTGAGCCACGAGCAAATTGGCATAGGGTAAATAAAATTAGAGAGATGAATGCGTGGCTCAAAGACTGGTGTGGCAGAAATAGGTTTCGATTCCTGGGGCACTGGCACCAGTACTGGGGAAAGTGGGATCTGTATCGTTGGGACGGTCTTCACCTGAACCGTGCTGGGACCAGTGTTCTGGCGAGTCATATAACTAGGGCGGTAGAGAGGTCTTTAAACTAAATAGTGGGGGCAACGGATCAAATTTGGGAAGATGTGGTAAATCAAAAAGTAGAGACAAGGCAATAGAGAAAGGTATTAATATGGGAAATGATAAACAGACCGTGACAGGAAGGGATAGAGAGAACAAATCTAAGAGTAAATCAACAGATAAGGCTAGAGGTTACAAAAATAATAAAAGAACAAAACTAAAGGCTCTGCATCTGAATGCACGTAGCATTCGAAACAAAACAGATGAACTGATAGCGCAAATAGAAATAAATAAGTACGATCTGATAGCCATTACAGAAACATAGCTGCAGGATGACATAGATTGGGACCTGAATATTGAAGGGTACATGACATTTAGGAAGGACAGGAAGCTAGGAAAAGGTGGAGGGGTGGCTCTGTTAATAATGACGGTATTAGCACAATAAAGAGGGATGACCTAAGTTCAGGAAACCAGGATGTAGAAGCAGTTTGGGTAGAGATGGGAAATGATAAAGGCAACAAGTCACTTGTGGGAGTGGTGTACAGGCCCCCTAACAGTAACCACATGGTAGGATGGAGTATAAAGGAAGAAATAATGGAAGCTTGTCAGAAAGGTACGGCAATAATCATGGGGGATTTTAATCTACATATAGACTGGAAAAATCAGATGGGCAAAGGTAGCCTAGATGTGGAATTCATAGAATGTTTTTGGGATAGTTTCTTAGAACAGTACGTTCTGGAGCCAACCAGATAGACCTGGTATTGTGCAACAAGATAGGATTAATTAATGACCTCATAGTGAAGGCGCCCCTCGGTAGCAGCGATCATAATATGATTGAATTTTACATTCAGTTTGAGGGAGAGAAGAGTGGGTCCAAGACTAGTATTTTAAACTTAAATAAGGGCAATTATGAGGGCATGAAAGCAGAGCTACCTAAAGTGAACTGGCAAATTAGGTTAAGGGATAGGTCAATAGAGTTGCAGTGGCAGACATTTAAGGCGATATTTCAGAATACACAGAATATATATATTCCAACGAGAAAGAAAAATTCCAAGGGGAGGACCCACCATCCGTGGTTAACTAAAAAAGTTAAAGATAGTATCAAACTTAAAGAAAAAGCATATAATTGCGCAAAGATGGCTGGCAGGTCAGAAGATTGGACAGAATATAAAAAACAGCAAAGAATGACTAAAAGATTAATAAGGAGAGAAAAATTAGAGTACGAGAGAAAGCTAGCTAGAAATATAAAATCAGATAGTAAGAGTTCCTATAGATATTTTAAAAAGAAAAGTGTTAACAAAGTGAGCATTGGTCCTATAGAAAGTGAGTCTGGGGAATTAATAATGGAAAATAAGGAGATGGCCGTTGAATTAAACAGGTATTTTGCATCGGTCTTCACTATAGAGGATACAAGTAACATCCCAGAAATAGCTGTAAATCAGGAAATGGAAGGGAGGGAGGAACTCAAGAAAATTACAATCACCAGGGAAGTGGTACTGAGCAAATTGTTGGAGCTGCGGGCTGACAAGTCCCCAGGTCCTGATGGACTCCATCCTAGGGTCTTAAAAGAAGTGGCTAGTGAGATAGTTGATGCGTTGGTATTAATTTCCCAAAATTCCCTAGATTCGGGGAAGGTTCCATTAGATTGGAAAATAGCGAATGTGACTCCTTTATTCAAAAAGGGAGGGAGACAGAAAGCAGGAAACTACAGGCTAGTTAGCTTAACATCTGTCATAGGGAAGATGTTAGAAGCTATTATTAAAGACGTTATAGCAGGGCACTTAGAAAAGTTCAAAGTAATCAGGCAGAGTCAACATGGTTTTGTGCAAGGGAAATCATGTTTAACCAATTTATTGGAGTTCTTTGAGGAGGTAACATGTGCTGTGGCTAAAGGGGAACCGGTGGATGTACTGTACTTAGATTTCCAGAAGGTATTTAATAAGGTGCCACATCAAAGGTTATTACGGAAAATAAAAGCTCATGGTGTAGTGGGTAACATATTGGCATGGATAGAAGATTGGCTAGCTAACAGGAAACAGAGAGTAGGCATAAATGGGTCATTTTCTGATTGGCAAGATGTAATGAGTGGTGTGCCACAGGGATCAGTGCTGGGGCCTCAACTTTTTACAATTTACATAAATGACTTGGATGAAGGGACCGAAGGTGTGGTTGCTAAATTTGCTGATGACACAAAGATAGGCAAGAAAGTAAATTGTGAAGAGGACATAAGGAGGCTACAAAGGGATACAGATAGGTTAATTGAGTGGGCAAAAATCTGGCAAATGGAGTATAATGTAGGAAAATGTGAAATTGTCCATTTTGGCAGGAAGAATAAAAAAGAAGCATATTATCTAAATGGTGAGAGATTGCAGAGCTCTGAGATGCAGAGGGATCTGGGTGTCCTAGTGCATGAATCACAAAAGGTTACTATGCAGGTACAGCAAGTAATTAGGAAAGCTAACATAATGTTATTGTTTATTGCGAGGGGAATTGAATACAAAAGTAGGGAGGTTATGCTTCAGTTATACAGGGCATTGGTGAGACCACATCTGGAGTACTGTGTACAGTATTGGTCTCCTTATTTAAGGAAGGATGTAAATGCATTGGAAGCAGTTCAGAGAAGGTTTACTAGACTAATACCTGGAATGGGCGGGTTGTTTTATGAGCAAAGGTTGGACAGGCTAGGCTTGTATCCGCTGGAGTTTAGAAGAGCAAGAGGTGACTTGATTGAAACATATAAGATCCTGAGGGGTCTGGACAGGATGGATGTGGAGAGGATGTTTCCTCTTGTGGAAGAATCTAGAACTAGGGGTCACTGTTTAAAAATAAGGGGCCGCCCATTTAAGACAGAGATGAGGAGAATTTTTTTCTCACAGAGGGTCGTGAGTCTTTGGAACTCTCTTCCTCAGAGGGCGGTGGAAGCAGAGTCTTTTAATATTTTTAAGGCAGAGGTAGATAGATTCTTGATATGCAAAGTGGGTGAAAGGTTATCGGGGGTAGGTGGGAGTGTGGAGTAATCAGATCAGCCATGATCTTATTGAATGGCGGAGCAGGCTCGAGGGGCCGAGTGGCCTACTCCTGCTCCTAAGTCGTATGTTCATAGTACAAGAAACACAGAGAGTTAGCATGCAGGTACAGCAAGCAATTAGGAAAGCAAATGGTATGTTGGCCTTTATTGCAAGGGGGTTGGAGTACAAGAGTAAGGAAGTCTTGCTACAATTGTACAGGGCTCTGGTGAGTTTTGGTCTCCTTATTTAAGGAAGGATATACTTGCCTTAGAGGCGGTGCTCGAAGGTTCACTAGATTGATCCCTGGAATGAGAGGGTTGTCCTATGAGGAGAGATTGAGTAGATTGGGCCTATACTCTCTGGAGTTTAGAAGAATGAGAGGTGATCTCATTGAAACATACAAGATTCTGAAGGGGATTGACAGGGTAGATGCTGAGAGATTGTTTCCTCTGGCTGGAGAGTCTAGAACTAGGGGCATAATCTCAGGATAAGGGGTCGGCCTTTTAAGTCTGAGAGGAGGAGGAATTTCTTCACTCAATGGGTTGTGAATCTTTGGAATTCTCTGCCCCAAAGTGCTGTGGATGCTCAGTCATTGAGTATATTCAAGGCCGAGATAGATAGATTTTTGGACTCCAGAGGAATTAAGGAATATGGGGATAGGGCAGGAGGTGGAGTTGAGGTCAAAGATCAGCCATGATCTTATTGAATGGCGCAGTAGGCTCAAGGGGCCAGATGGCCTACTCCTGCTTCTAATTCTTATGTTCTTATGTTAATATTTATCCTTCAATCAACATCACAAAAACAGATTATCTGGTCATTGTCACATTGCTGTTGTGGGAGCTTGCTCTGCGCAAATTGGCTGCCGCATATCCTACTTTACAACAGTGACTACACTTCAAAAGTACTTCATTGGCTGTACAGCACATTGGGGCGTCCTGAGGTTGTGAAAGGCGTTATCTAAATGCAAGTCTTTCTTTCTTTTACAGGACTGATTTGTGTCAGTGGGATTGGGGGTGAAGGGCAGAGTGGCCGTTGGATGTGATTGTTACATTGGTCCAGTGATAGTGACTAACTGAACCATGCAGCTATAAAGGAATCCCTGGCATCCCGGGCAGCAATGTGAACAGCTGACGCTGTGTTGGGGCTGTCATCTTCATCCTCTGCCTCCTCCTCGTTATTGGATACATCCGCAGATGATGTGCGCTCTGCGGCTTGTTCCTCCTGCAGCTCCAATCCTCGCTGCTGCACAATGTTACAGCAAACCACAACCATTCTGGAGACCCTGGCTGGTGTGTACCGAAGGGTGCCTCCTGATCTGTCCAGGCACCTGAAGCCCATCTTGAGCATGACAATCGCTTGCTTAATGACACATCTGCTGGTCATATGGTTGTACCGCTCTTGGGCTTCATTGGTGAGGTTTCTCACCGGTGTCATCAGCCAAGTTTGAAGGGGGGACCCTTTGTCTCCTAGCAGCCGCCCCTGAAGTCTGTTTGCAGGTCCAACGAGGTCGGGGAGCGTGGACTGCCGCAGGATGAAAGCATCCCAGCAGCTCCCTGGGAATCTGCCGCACACCTGCATAAGCTTTTTCTTGTGGTTGCACACCAACTGAACACTGATGGAATGAAATCCCTTGCGGTTTACGAATACGCCTGGTCGATTTGGGGGTTACATGCACCTGCCAAACGCGCCTGATTTAAACCCAGAAGTCAGTGCGTTGGAGGCGGCTTCCGGACGCGCTGACATTTTCGCTGAATTTAACCCCCCACCCACATCTAAATCCACATGCTCTTCAATGTTAAAATTTCCCCCAATGTGTGTCTGTAAAGTTTTAACAGTGGTTGTAAGTAACCATTTGCTAATACACTCAACATTATACAAATCTACTGAAGTGTTATTGAAAGTTGATTCTGGGTGTAGTACTTTGTGCAGATATTGTTCTATGTTTGCAACATCCAAAACTAGCACATATCTGAATAATGAATCTGTCCCCCAATAAGCATTCACCTCTCCAGTAAATCCAAACTGAAAAAAACAACTTGGCATTAATGCACGCTTTTATGCTAAGCCTGCTATTTTGCAATTGACATTAAACTACTGACATTCAGAAGCTAGCTCCTTAAAAGTGGTTGAGTTCATTAACTTATTTTCAACAGGATGTTTCAACTGTAGTAATTGGCTCTACAATCAGCTCTTGCTATCATGACAGTCACTGTGAAATAAACTTTTCTTCCAAACAAGTTGGCAGAGTGTTTTTTTTTCAAGTGCAATGGGCACACAATTCAATGTTAATATGAAGTGCTTTGAGCACTGAGAATCAGCTGCACTTCATACTTCAGCTCAGCATTGGGAAAACTGAAAACATGCTAAACAGCTCTATGATTTGATTACTAATCACGTCTCTTTAAAGAGGGATAGTTATCATGCCATTTTGACACCGAATTCAAGTCTTTTCAGTGTGAATATCAAAATGATCGTTTTGTCTGTGTTCCCACAATATCCAGGAGAGGGTGCACTTGTCCCATGTAGTGACCGAGGATGTCCGTGAGAAAATGTCTAATCCTTCAATTGAAACAGACTTGGAAAATAAATACAAATGAGCATTTTATGTAATAAATTACCCTTTATTGGGTGAACAAAATGGAAGCTGGTTGGATTGTGCTATCTTTTGTATCTTTTACAGATTATTTCCAGACTTCTATTTTTGTATTGTGTGGTTAAGATATAAGGGGTGACCTGCGGCTCTGTGCTTAGCCTGGGTGCTAGTGCGAGGTTAGGCCTTGTTGCCTGTTCTGGTCTCCAGCCAGCCTGGTAACACTAGACACCTGTGAGTGGTTCGACCCACTCGCCCTTACGGTTCTGACACTGGACTTAGGTGCGAGAGCAACAATGCAGAGAAAAACTCAGGTAGACCCGGTTGAATAGTGCGAAATGGAAAATCTTTATTGCATATTATTCAAGATTACGAGATACATGTCATAAGCACAGATTAATGACAGTACAATCTTACACACAGTTATGTAACTAATTTTAGGGAAACGAGGAGCGCACGACACATCGTAAAAGGGGGCACACATTACAATTATCCTTAAAACTTAAACCCTCCCCTATCAATACCTGTCCTAAACTAGATTTGTAGGATCGAGACTCATGCTCACCACTCGTGATAACTCAGAGAATTCCGAAACTCTGCTCGGATGTTTTTACCGCAGCACCTGACTATCCACGTGTTGATCAGGGGTCTCTGTACCCCACTTGTTTACTCGTTTCTGCTCCGGCTAGCAGGCTGGACCGTCTGCTGTCATGAAGATCTGTGTTGTCCTCGGAGTTCCGATACTACTCAAAGAAGAGTCTTCCTGTGCCCTCACACCGGTTCGATAAAACTCGAAGAATGGTCTTCCTGGGCAAGGAAAGTGTTTATTCGACCTACAGGCGCGGTCGGGGCTTACTGACCGTGGCGATACGTATTGTCGTCTTCTTCTCTTCTCATCTCATCTCATCTCATCTCATCTCATCTCATCTCGGGGCTTCGGTTCCAACACCGTTTACCGACTTCTCGGGATGGTGTGCCCGTTTCAAGGCCTCACAGCCCAGTTCTACACAGATCTTCGCGGCAAGCCACGAGGTTGATCCGAGCGGATCAGAGTCCAGAGCCGTCAGGCAAGAGAATAAAAGTTCAACAGTCTTCCAGCGAGTCAAAACAGCAAGAGCAGCAAGAGGCAGGCGGCAAGAGACAAGAGCAACAAGAGGCAGATGGACGGTTGTACCTTACAGTTATAGTGCTGTAATTCCTCTTTTCCCGCCCAATCTTAATGTCTATCTTTTGTCAGGTTTTGGCGCTCAAACTTCTTGTATAGGGTGATCTCCGTTTCTAATGGGTTTCGGTGATACTTGTAACTGTCTGAGTACCCGTTAATACTTCTCCCATTGTGTAACCGGCTAGTAGTCTCCCTGGAGGGGTTTTGGGGCTTCCAAATGCTTTCTGTAACTACCCGCAAACGGCTCTCTCATCGTAGAGTCGTGGGGATTTTGCATATTAATGTCTTTGGATGGGTTCTTGATCGCTCGGTACAATAGCCCTTATTCGCACCTGGGAGACCGATTCCAGTATTTATGTATAAAATGCAAACCCATCATGTCTTGTCAATTATCTCAAATGTGCTGAGTCCTGTACGATCTTGCACAAATGTTTATTGGAACGCCATCTTGTCTGCTCATTGAAAGTCTAGAACGTTCTGCCACGAGGCGTGGCGGCCATTTTACAGGCTGTTTGTGTCCGCTTTGAAAACCTGACAGCATTCTGCTGAAATAAAGCTGTTTGTACGAAACTTTATGTCTCCTTCTTATTTTATAGAATCGCGATAATTTTGCGAATTCTACAAAGATTCATATTGCAATTATCATCTCCTCTATGGTTACTTGCTTCGCTGTTCTATGCTGTAAGATACAGGTGGGTTTTACAAAGATATTGCTGAATATACAAAGCTACTTTTTGGTAGATAAAATGTCACATGTGGGGCAGTGTTTTACTGAAAAGCAGTGCAATGTGCTCGTGCTGATACAGAGTTCACGGCAAACAAAATCCCTGCTTTGACTTTTGCAACACATTTGGCATCACTTAGACACGCTCAAAGTCTGGAGCCAGCATCGGATTTACCTGTTATTAGCTTAACTTCCTTACATGTGGACACCCAGTTAAAGTCGAATAACTTATCTACTACAAACACCTTGCATTTATATAGCGCCTTTAACATAGTGACACGTCGCAAGGCACTTCGCAGGAGTGTAATTGACACCGAGCCAAAGAAGGAGGCAGGAGGACAGGTGACCAAAAGCTTGGTCGAGGCTTTAAGGAGCATCGTAAAGGAGGAGAGTTGGTGCGGCGGAGAGGTTTAGGGAGGGATTTCCAGAGCTTAGAGTCACCTTTTACAGCCATTCATGTGGATATGCGCATCTCCTTGATGCCATCCCCCTGTATAATAGTATCGCCCATTCCTCCTGCTCAAAATACTTTCTCTGAGGGTCCATTTACAATACAACTGCAGCGCTGTTACAAAGTTATTATTGCTTTCCACCACTGTTGCTGTTGTAAAAGCTGTTTCTGCGACTGAGCATTCCTAACGAGGAGTGATACTCACCAGGAAATACAAGTCAGAATATCATAGGCCCAAAGCCGGTGATTCCCACACCTGCACTCGAGGAGCGTCTGACTGCAGAATCAACCCTAAGATATAAATGCAGCCTGAATCCAGACTCAGGGCTCTAACTCCAAGCAGACCGAAGCAGCGAGACTCCCTGGAGATATCTCACTCTGCTTCACTTCAGAGTCAACTTTATCTGGAGCCAAGTGGGAATTATCCCCGCTCTCATGAGACAGGTCTGTCCCTCCAGGTGCCATTAGTTCACTAGATGGCTGGTCAGTCAACAGTGCCTTGGAGTACTACAGACCTGCCTGGCTCTAGCATCAGATTTTTAAGTCTCTTGGAGGGTTGACTTAGTTCCAATCCTCCATCACTGGGAATGCCATCTCAATTTCAATGGATGGAAAATGGCCGACAGCATTCCCACGCTTTCCCCACCGGCAACGCGTGCTTGGAAAATTGGTCCCAGTATCTCATCTTTCCCCTGGGTGTTCTGCAAGCTCTCAGACTTTAATTTTCTGTCTGATTTTCTTGCCTGTTTCTCTCATCGAGCTTCCATTTCACCATAGAGTCACAGAGAGCCATAGAGTTATACAGCACAGAAAGAGGCCCTTCAGCCCATCGTGTCTGCGCCGGCCATCAAACCCTGTCTATTCTAATCCCATTTTCCAGCACTTGGTCCGTAGCCTTGTATGCCATGGCGTTTCAAGTGCTCATCTAAATGCTTCTTGAATGTTGTGAGGGTTCCTGCCTTTACCACCCTTTCAGGCAGTGAGTTCCAGATTCCAACCACCCTCTGGGTGAAAAAGTTTTTCCTCAAATCCCTTCTAAACCTCCTGCCCCTTACCTTGAAACTATGCCCCTTGGTTATTGACCCCTCTACTCAGGGGAAAAGTTTCTTTCTATCTACCCTATCTATGCCCCTCATAATTTTGTACACCTCAATCAGGTCCCCCCTCAGCCTTCTCTGCTCTAAGGAAAACAACCCCAGCCTGTCCGGTCTCTCTTCATAGCTGAAACGCTCCAGCCCAGGTAACATCCTGGTGAATCTTCTCTGCACCCTCTCCAATGCAATCACATCCTTCCTACAGTGTGGCGACCAGAACTGCGCACAGTATTCCAGCTGTGGCCTAACTAGCATTTTGTACAGCTCCATCATAACCTCCCTGCTCTTATATTCTATGCCTCGGCTAATGAAGGCAAGTATCCCATATGCCTTCTTAACCACCTTATCTACCTGTCCTGCTGCCTTCAGGGATCTATGTACATGCACACCAAGGTCCCTCTGATCCTCTGTCCTTCCGAGGGTCCTACCATTCATTGTGTATTCCCTTGCCTTGTTAGTCCTCCCAAAATGCATCACCTCATACTTTTCAGGGTTAAATTCCATTTGCCACTGTTCTGCCCATCTGACCAACCCGTCTATATCGTCCTGTAGCCTGAGGCTTCCCTCCTCGCTAATTACCGCTCCACCAATTTTCGTATCATCTGCAAACTTACTGATCATACCTCCTACATTCATATCTAAATCATTAATGTACACTACAAACAGCAATGGACCCAGCACCAATCCCTGCGGTACACCACTGGACACAGGCTTCCAGTCACAAAAACAACCTTCGACCATCACCCTCTGCCTCCTTCTACTAAGCCAATTTTGGATCCAATGTGCCAAATTGCCCTGGATCCCATGGGCTCTTAACTTCTTGACCAGTCTCCCATGCGGGACTTTGTCAAAAGCCTTACTGAAGTCCATGTAGACTACATCAACTGCACTACCCTCGTCCACACACCTAGACACCCCCTCAAAAAATTCAATCAAATTGGTTAGAATTGACCTCCCCCTGACAAAGCCATGCTGACTATCCTTGATTAATCCTTGCCTCTCCAAGTGGAGACTAATTCTGTCCCTCAGAATTTTTTCCAATAATTTCCCTACCACTGATGTTAGGCTCACTGGCCTGTAATACCCTGGTTTATCCCTACTACCCTTCTTGAATAATGGTACTAAGTTAGCTGTTCTCCAGTCCTCTGGCACCTCCCCTGTGGCCAGAGAGGTTCTGAAAATTTGTGTCAGAGCCCCTGCAATCTCCTCCCTTGCCTCACACAGCAGCCTGGGATACATCTCGTCTGGGCCTGGGGATTTATCCACTTTTAAGCCTGCTAAAACCGCTAGTACCTCCTCCCTCTCAATACTAATTTGTTCAAGTATATCACAATCCCCCTGCCTGATTTCTATGGCTACATCGTCCTTCTCCATAGTGAACACAGATGCAAAATATTCGTTTAAAACCCCACCTACATCTTCTGGCTCTACACACAGTTTGCCACTTTGGTCCCTAATGGGCCCCATTCTTTCCCTGGTTATTCTCTTGCCCTTAATATACTTATAAAACACCTTGGGATTTTCCTTTATTTTGCCCGCCAGTGTTTTTTCATGCCCCCTCTTCGCTCTCCTAATTTCTTTTTTAAGTACCCCCCTGCACTTTCTATACTCCTCTCGGGCTTCCACTGTTTTTAGTCCTTTGTATCTGCCAAAAGCCTCCCTTTTTTTCCTAATCCATTCTTGTATATCCCTTGACATTTAGGGTTCCCTGGACTTGTTGGTCCCACCCTTGACCTTTACGGGAACATGTTGGCGCTGTACTCTCTCTATTTCCTTTCTGAATGACTCCCACTGCTCTGATGTGGATTTTCCTACAAGTAGCTGATCCCAGTCCATTTTGGCCAGATCCTGCCTTATCATATTAAAATCGGCCTTCCCCCAATTTAGAACCTTGATTTCCGGTCCATCTTTGTCCTTTTCCATGACTACCTAAATTCTCACCGAATTATGGTCACTGTCATCAAAATGCTCTCCTACTGACACTTCTACCACTTGCCCGGCTACATTCCCTAGAATTAGGTCCAGTACCGCCCCCTCTCTTGTAGGACTTTCTACATGCTGGCTCAAAAAGCTCTCCTGGATGCACTTTAAGAATTCTGCACCCTCTAAGCCTTTCACACTCTGACTATCCCAGTTAATATTGGGGAAGTTGAAATCCCCTACTATTATTACCCTATTATTTCTACACTTCTCTGAGATTTGCCTACAATCTGTTCCTCTATCTCCCTCTGACTGTTTGGGGGCCTATAGTACACTCCCAGAAAAGTGCTTGCCCCCTTTTTGTTTTTAAGTTCTACCCATATGGCCTCATTAGAGGAACCTGCTAAGATATCATCCCTCCTTACTGCAGTAATTGACTCCTTGATTAATATTGCGACACCCCCTCCTCTTTTACACCCCTCTCTGTCTCGCCTGAAGATTCTCTACCCCGGAATATTGAGCTGCCAGTCCTGCCCCTCCCTCAACCATGTCTCTGTGATAGCAACAATATCATACTCCCATGTGTTCATCAACACCTTCAATTCATCTGCCTTACTCGCAAGACTCCTTGCATCAAAATAAATGCCATCCAGCCTTGCCATACTCCCTTGTGCCGTTACATATTTGCTCTGCCTTCCAGGCTGACTTGTTTTTTCTTCTTTATTTGGCTGTGCATCACCCCCTACTATAGCTCCACTCCGTATCCCATCCCCCTGCCAAGTTAGTTTAATCCCCCCCCCCAACAGTACTAGCAAACCTCCCCGCAAGGATGTTGGTCTCGTTCCGGTTCAGGTGCAACCCATCCAACTTGTACAGGTCCCACCTTCCCCAGAAACAGACCCAGTGATACAGGAAACTAAAGCCCTCCCTCCTGCACCAACTCTTTAGCCACGCATTCATCTGCTCTATCTTCCTATTCCTATACTCACTAGCATGTGGCACCAGGAGTAATCCAGAGATTACAACCTTTGAATTCTTGTTGCAGGATCTCATCTCTCTTTCTACCTATGTCATTGGTACCAATGTGAACCACGGCCTCTGACTGTTTGCCCTCCCCCTTCAGAATGCCCTGCAGCCGTTCAGTGACATCCTTGACCCTGGCACCAGGGAGGCAACATACCATCCTGGAGTCACGTCTGCGACCGCAGAAACACCTGTCTGCACCCCTCACTATTGAATTTCCTACCACTATTGCCCTTCCACTCTTATTACTCCCCCCTTGTGCAGCTGAATCACCCACAGTGCCGTGAACTTGGCTCTGGCTGCACTCCCCAGAGGAACCGTCACTTTCACCGTTTTCCAACACAGAAAAACGGTTGTTGAGTGAGATGCACTCTGGGGCTTTCCTGACTACCTGCCTGCCCCCCTTCTTCTGACTAGTGGTCACCCATTCCCTCTCTGACTGCACTTTCTTAAGCTGCGGGGTGACCACGTCTAAAAACGTGCTATCCACGTAACTCTCAGCCTCGCAGATACACTGCAGTGCCTCCAGCTGACGCTCGAGCTCCGAAAACCGGATCTCAAGTTGGCCAAACCATTGGCACTTACTGCACATGTGATCATCCTGACTGCAAGAAGCGTCTGGGAATTCCCATATGCTGCAGGCCGTGCAACGCACGGGACTGAGGTCCCCTGCCATACTTTTAATTTAAAAACTCTTACCTCAAATTTAAACTCTCGGATTTTCGCTCTCCCAAACTACCTTAACTATGAACTACCTTAAAAGAAATAAACTTAAAATTGAAGAGAAAAAAAAAGCACTCACTAATCAGCTTCTTCCCCTGCGCCAGCGTCATTTTCTGTACTGTGACCACTCTCCATGTTGGAGGCCGTGTGTCTTTCCATGGCTTTTCACTGTCTTACTCAGCTATTCTTACATCCGTCTTGTCCTTCTAAAATCTTTTGAATTCATTTTTGTACAACACCCAGCAGTTTTCTACTTCTATGCTCAGCTTTTCAAAACCCTCTCTGGAAACTATGAAATCCAGTAACTGCCTCTCTGTGACAGAAGTCAACATTCCTGATTCTGGACTTCTACCTGTTACCTGAACCGCTGATTCATGCTCACTAACTAAACTATCTGGGAGCCTATGTGCTTTATATGTGGATGGTAACAATGCTCTAAGATGGCTGGAATTATATGCTGAATCTGCATAATGAAAACCTGTTATCCTTTCTTCCCACACCTCCTTCATTTTGTTCAGTCCTATAAAGGTGTTTGCTTGTCATAAACTCTCCAGCTGAAACACGTTCACAGATAGGCCTGCTGTGTATTTCCAGCATTGCCTGTTTATATTTCTGCTCGGTCATTTTCCGTTCGGAAAGAACATTGGGTGTGGGCAGGATTGAACTCAGCTGCGATGCTCTTTGTCGTCAAATTTTTTTCGACATTCACAGTCTAGGCTCGCACATGAAGAACAGTCAGTAGCGTGAAATACTCGAGAATTGTTGGCTCCTATAGAACCGAAGCGCACCATAAGTCAGCATCTCTAGGAGGGCAGGATAGAGAAAAAGACTAGAAATGAGGGTCAACTTCCTCTAGTCGACGAGGGAAAATTGGTAAGTCTTGTAAAGTTCTCTCACAGAGTCAATTGGGGACATGCTCCCGTCGTCTGCAAGGTTTAATGACACAGCAAATAGCACATCCTTTGTTGTCTAGGAAGGATTTAAAACTGTTTCCATTCAAAACATGCTATGGTGGCTCCACCTCGAGTCTTAAACTAAGGAAGTTGTGAAAATTCCACTCCGGCAATAATTCTGGGAATAGTTTTTTTTTAAATGGTGCATATAAAGCAGATCCAACAGCTGCAACAGCATCTGTATCTCCAAAATAAACACCAGTACAAGGTACACCTGGGTCGAATCAGGACAGGTCAGATGCTTACCCCTTGTAAAATAGCACTATATGTGCGCAGAGGTTAACAAGTCCTTGTAGACATACACATGGTTATATTATGTGTTTCATGCCATGGTATTAGACAAGAGATCCTGTCTGCAGCTTTACCACCATTATAGATACCGTAAAAAAAAAATAGACCTACTAATCTAGTTGGAAGAGAATGCAAGTTGTGGGGAGGGGTAAAATTTGGGTTGCCATCTGCCCAATTTTGGGGAATTTCTAAGATGTAAAGTGAACCTTAAAAGACTACGGGCTAGAAATTGGGTACCTTAGCACCTCCCGTTAGCGCCTCCGGGGGGCGCTAACGACTTTTCGTCTGGGCGCGGCGCCGCTAACGACTCCCACTAAATTCAGCGGGAGTTTAGCGGCGGCGGTAACCGGTAGCGACCCACTCCGCTGTGCAGGCAATGATGATGTCATCACCGTGCGCAGCATCCCGTTTTCGCTCCACCTGCAAAATCGGCTCGCGCCCCCTGAACCTGCGCCGGGCGATGACAGCGACCGATTCATGGGGCGGGAGCGGAGCGGCAGGAGGCTCGCGGGGCGCTAAGTAAAGAGGAGGTGGCGGGCGGGGGAAAATAAATCGTTCGACTTACTTGTCGCGGCCCGTTACGTCTTTGAACGCGGGGTCCGTGCCACGATCTGGCAGCCCGGCACTCCTCTTAAGTGCTGGGCTGCTGGCACAGCACCCCTGTGGTCCAGGTAGGGGCCAGCAGAGTTGTGGGCTTGGGCCCTCCCCTTTACTGAGGGGAAGAGCCCTTCCATGAGACAGCGCTACGAGGCCCAGTGCGTAGCGCTGCAGAACGCACCGCCCCAATATTCGGGGTTAGCGCTCTAAGAAGAAAGTGGAGTGCTTGAGGCGTTAAAACTGAATTTCGCGGTCGCCGACACTAAAGTTAGCGCCCAGGCGATGTTCGTGCCCCAAAATGGTCGATACCGAATTTTTCCCCCGTTACTTGTTTCCATTTACTGCTGTGTCTCATAATGTGCAGCTACAAATTTTTGAGGTTCTTAAGATTTTTGTTGAATTCTCATCACAGTAAAGTAAAATCTCAGCACTGAAGTCATGGTCTCAACCTTCAGTCCTGCCTCTATCATTTCCCTGTCTGGTTTTGGACTTGGCAACAACTTTGTAAACCTAGATGCAATCTCCGTGAGCCTAAACAGAGTGAGCATTCATCTCGGTCTTGTGGAGTGAATGGGTTCTATGTCAATATTGGTGCAACCCTGCGTCTATAACTAAGTACAGGAAGTTCTATGACTGTTTCCTCTGATCTGGAAATGTTTGTATGATTGACG
Source organism: Squalus acanthias (assembly GCA_030390025.1). Lineage (NCBI taxonomy): Eukaryota > Metazoa > Chordata > Chondrichthyes > Squaliformes > Squalidae > Squalus > Squalus acanthias. Next base: position 85,348,546 of record CM059434.1, on the reverse strand, counting down.
GCTGCGGGCTGTGTGCTAAAGTAGCTGCTGAGTACGAGGCCCATGGTTTGAAGCACTGAAGTGTTTTCTAGTTTGTTACTGAATAACAAAAAAGCCATAGTTTAATTTCCCTTGTGAATCAGTGCAAGGGCATCGTTTGTAACATGGATATAATTGTGATATTGAAGATGGCATCGCTAAAGCAGATGATCTGGTCATTATCTCATTGCTGTCTGTGGGAGCTTGCTGTGCGCAAATTGGCTGCCGCGTTTCCTGCATTACAACAGTGACTATATTTCAAAAGAACTTCATTGGGTGTAAAGCGCTTTGGGATGTCCTGAGGTCGTGAAAGGCGCGATATAAATGCAAGTTATTTCCTTATTTTTTGACCAATTTTTCCAGGGCAATAAATACTGAAGACAGGCGATCTACTTTTACTGTGTTAATGGAGCCTTTTGACTGCCACCAAGCTTCGCAGTATCGTGAGGAGGCATCGTTGTTTCCAGACAGTCCCTGGACAATCACACACTAAAATAAATTTCCACCTTTGAATGCCAAACATCAACATCATGAATATTTAGATTTTACATCATCCAAAAGTCAAGAGTGAAACACAAAGTAATGAACACTCATACCTTTTTTCTGGGACTAAACATTTGTACTGTGATCGAAACAAAGGGCGGCGGGGCGGGGGAGAAGATGGATAACTGCTCAGACACTAAAGTAGTAGTCGAAGTTAATAGCCCCAATGTTTAATGGGGCAGGTTCCGTGAGGGGGGGAGGGGGGGTGGAGTTTTCCCCGTATGCTGTGGCGTTTTAACTCCACAACGTGCATCTTTTTTTTCTAGCAGTTTCCCCGCCCGGAAGCCAGCATGATTGACAGGCTTGGCTTCCTTTTGGGCAGGGAACACTCTGGAGGAGGCCGCAGCCCAGGGGCAGGTAGGGAGCCTGCAGCTGCATTTGTGTTAGCATGGGGGGGTCCGGATCATGGAGGGGTGGTCCCTGATCACTGGGTGTGGGATCCGATTCGGGGGGGGGGCAGTGGGCTCCGATACCCGATCCCCGATCCCGGGAGGGGTTTCTGATCCCTGATCCCGGGAGGGGGTCTGATCCCAGATCCTGGGAGGGGGTCCGACCCCCGATCCCGGGAGGGGGTCCGTTCCCGGGGGGAAGGGCTCTGATCCCCGATCCCGGGGTAGGGTGGTCCTATCCCTGATCCCGGGAGGGTGTCCGATACAAGGGGGTGGGGGGCTTTGTGGGGGGAGGGGTCTGATGGGGGGGGGTGGCAGGGAAGAAAGTAAGCTTGGTGGGCCAGGAGGAAGCACTACTGCTCCTCTTGGCCCACAAGCAGTACTGTAAAGAAACTTATCTTTTCCACGAAGCTGCCCTTGCCTTCCTTCAACTGCCAGGTTTCCCGAGGCCTGGGAAACCTGCCCGGCCAGGGTTAAACCCCAATACACCTGTTTTTTGTAGTTAAAATTACCCCCAATATCTCTGCTACATCTGATCCTTAAGTGGAATGAATTCAGTCACTCCAGATATGGTGAAAATACCGAATTGCTCAACTCTTTACAAAAACGTAGGAATGGGAACCAGGTCTTTTTAGACAAGTCCTTTCTCCATTTCAATGCATATCTAAACTTATTTTTCCATTTCTAAATTCTCTCTGTGTTTGAATCTAGGTGGGTATTGAGAATTTCCATTCAGTGTTTTATATTTTCTTATTATGACTGGCAGGAATCAGTCAAATTAGCCCCGGTTGTCTGAACATTTATGGTGAAAGGGAATCTGAGGAGACAACCAAGTGTTTTGCTGGCAGATGGGTTTGCGTTCCTGAATGTTATAATTTTGAGAAGATTTCTGACCAAACATAACTTGGAGCAGTGTGGAGTTTGTGGTTCTAAACTCTCCCCCTTGTAGCAGCCATTTCACACAGTTTGAAGATTCTTTTTTATCAACTCGCACTTACACAAGTCACATTGGTTTTGTTAGAGAGATTGTGGGTGTCTATTCCCAAATCTCTTCTCAATCTCCACAGTGTAGATTGTTTTATCATGTGTGATGTCCATTAAATGTCAATATGTTTGGATTTTGAAAGGTAAGTAACAATGCATTTGCACACTGCATGCACTACACTAAACATCTGTGGTGTAAATGCAGAGTAAGACCCAACCTGGCTCATGAGCAAAGCCGACTCCTTCAATCGACTTCACATCAGTGTCATGTCAGGCCCTGAGTGTAGGAAAAGCAGCAGCAAATTTGCGCACAGCAAGCTCCCGCAAATAGCAATGTGATAATGACCTGACAATCTGTTTAGTGATGTTGATTGCGGGATAAATATTGGACAGCAGGGATAACTCCTCTGCTCTTCTTTGAAATAGTGCCATGGGATCTTTTATATCCACCTGAGAGTGAAGACGGGGCCTCAGTTTAACGTCTCATCCAAAAGATGGCACTTCCAACAGTGCAGCTCTCCCTCAGTATTGCACTGGGGTGTCAGCACAGATTTTGTGCTCAAGTCTCTGGAGTGGGGCTTGAACCCACAACCTTTTGACTCAGAGGTGAGAGTGCCATCACTGAGCTACAGCTGACACCTTAACTGTATGCTAGGACGCTATGTAACTTATAATAACATGCCCTAACAATAATCCCTTTCCCATCTAACTCCTATAAACAAAAGCCATGGGTCTACTATATTATTTTCCAGTCGCAGGCTTCTTGAATAATAGCTAAAAGCTCCAGGCTTATTTTGATAATGACTTTCTATTGCAGCTTCATCCCACACATGTTCCAAGCTTTCTGCATTAACACTTCAGAGTTTTCAAAGAACAGTCTACGGATTTCTACCACGAGGCTCAATGACTCGCTGTGAGATGTCTTCAGCTTCCCCTGTTATGAAGCTACATTACTTACCAACAGATGCTCCAAGATTACTGCTCTGAAGCTCCAGGGCTAGCCAGTGTCATATTGCAGAACTCTTCGACCAATGCTGCACAACCTCACACTCAATTGACGCTCTAGGCTTCTGAGATGGATGTTCTTATTAGGCCACACACTCGATTGAACACAAAGGCTCCCAACCGCATACACGCAGAGAAATTGCCATTTTGTTCTTGTAGGATCACAGCAGTAATCTCATGGGATTGTTGTGGGAAAATATCAAAATTTGGTCTGATTTGTTTTCCTCATAAAGTGATAGAATTTACTTAAGACAAAATTTAGTTTGCAGCCGGACCAGCCAAAATTTAGAGTCAAATTCTAGAATTATCTTTGGCATGATTTGTGCTTATCCCTGAAATTGTTTTCTGTCATTTGACAGGATTCACCTGCAGTGCAAGTTATGCTGAAGTTATTACTTTATGTTTAAGGTTAACATCATTTTTTTTTGGAGGGGCCATGGGATAGAAAAAAAAGAGCTAGAAATTCAATACCTTAGTGCTTCCCGCTAGCACCCGTGCGGGCTTATCGTCCGGGTGCGGCGATTCCAAAGTCGCCCGCGAAATTCAGTCGGCATTTAACGCCGGCGATAACACTTAGCACCAGGCCCTCTAGCGCCGCTCAGTCCGTGACGTCAATGAGTGTGCAACGCCCCGTTAGCGCCCCGGATGCAAAATTCAGTCGCTTCCCCTGACTTACCGTCTGGCACTGAGAACGACAGAAATAGCAGGCGTTGATACCTGGGATTGCCGCTCCCGGGGTCCTATTTAAAGGGATCACTTACCGGTTCATTGGGAGGTCAGATTCATTGCTGGCTTGTCAGATAGCGTTTTGGCTGCGTTCACATTTTCTCCATTTTTGCTTTGTTGCTGCTCTAACAGTTTCTTCACTTGTATTGAACCCATTTCTCTTATCTGGAAGGAGGAAAGCATGCCAGGGGATCTCAGAGATGCCGTAATTGTGACCATCTTCAAGAAAGGTGACAAGTCCGATTGCGGTAAATACAGAGGAGTTTTCCTGCTGTCTACCACAGGGAAAGTCATCACAAGAATCCTCCTCAATCATCTTCTCCCAGTGGCTGAAGAGCTCCTCCCAGAGTCGCAATGCGGATTCCACCCACTAAGGGGCACAATGGATATGATCTTCACCATGCGTCAATTACAAGAAAAATGCAGGGAACAGCACCAACCGCTGTACATGGCCTTCTTTGACCTCACAAAGGCCTTCAAGACTGTCAACCGTGAGGGATTATGGAGTGTCCTCCTCAAATTCAGTTGCCCTCAAAAGTTCGTCACCATCATCCGCCTGCTTCATGACAACATGCAAGCCGTGATCCTGACCAACAGTTCTACCACAGACCCAATTCACGTACGGACTGGGGTCAAGCAAGGCTGTGTCATCGCACCAACGCTCTTCTCGATCTTCCTTGCTGCAATGCTCCATCTCACCCTCAGTAAGCTCCCTGCTGGAGTGGAGCTAATTTACAGAACCAACGGGAAACTGTTCAACCTCCGTCACCTCCAGTCCAGATCCAAGGTCGTCCCATCCTCTGTCGGCAAATTACAGTATACAGACGACGCTTGCGTCTGCGCACACTCGGAGGTCGAACTCCAAACCATCGTCAACACCTTCACCGAAGCGTATGAGAGCATGGGCCTTACACTAAATATCCGTAAGACAAAGGTCCTCTACCAACCTGCCCCCGCCACACAGTACTGCCCCCCAATTATCAAAATCCACGAAGAGGCCTCGGACAACGTGGACCACTTTCCATACCTCGGGAGCCTACTGTCAACAAGGGCAGACGTCGATGATGAAGTCCAACACCGCCTTCAGTGTGCCAGTGCAGCCTTCGGTCACCTGAGGAAGAGACATGGACCATGTACAGCAGGCACCTCAAAGCATTGGATAGGTACCACCAATGCTGCCTCCGCAAGATCCTGCAAATCCATTGACAGGATAGGCGCACCAACATCAGTGTTCTCACTCAAGCCAACATCCCCAGCATCGAAGCTTTGACCACGCTCGATCAGCTCCGATGGACGGGCCACATCGTCCGCATGCCCAATACGAGACTCCTAAAACAAGCGCTCTACTCGGAGCTCCGACACAGCAAGAGAACTCCAGGTGGGCAGAGGAAACGCTTCAAGGACACCCTCAAAGCCTCCTTGAAAAAGTGCAACATCCCCACCGACACCTGGGAATCCCTGGCCCAAGACCGCACAAAGTGGAGGAGAAGCATTCGGGAAGGCGCCGAACACCTCGAGTCTCTTCGCCGGGAGAAAGCGGAAGCCAAGCACAAGCAGCGCAAGGAGCGCACGTCAACCCAAGCACCCCACCCACCCGCCCCTTCAACCTCCGTCTGCCCCACCTGTGAAAGAGACTGTAGGTCCCGCATTGGACTCATCAGTCACCTGAGAACTCATTTTTAATGAGGAAGCAAGTCATCCTCGGTTCCGAGGGACTGCCTAAGAAGAAGAATTGGTCTGAACATTTCTGCATCCTCTGATCAGCCATTACTTCTTCGGTGAAGGCTTGCAGCTCCTTGCAGGCCCAGTTCACAAGCAGCAATGATCAGAGTGAGGCTGTGCAGCATGATTGAACCTCCCCTTTAAGAACTGGAAGGCGCCAGTCTGTCTGACGACTCTCTAATTGGCAGCGCCGGAACTTGATTAGCGTTCTGAAGGTAGCGCCCCGCTCTCTGAAGTTAGCGCCCAAAGAGAAGTGTGTAGCACTTGATTTAGCGCCCATGCGATGTTAGCGCCCCAAAATGGTCGATAACGAATTTTTCCACCTAAATGTTTGGAGAGGACTTTAGTCCAATATAGGTGAGTTTTATGGTGCTGATTATGTGACACAATCATCATCACATGATATAGAGCAGGGTTATCCAAACTGTGGATCACGCGACACTTGTGGCCACCAAACCGTGGGATTCTGGTCCCCAAAGTCCCGGTAATGCGGTCCCATTTGCGCTTATGTTTCTTATTCCCTGGTTAGTGGGCTTGGAGATTAGGAAAGAGTTGTTCTTAATGTCGGTGCCTCATTTGGTGGATGAATTCTAAATTAGAACGTCAAGATCTGTTAGTACTGCAGCTTAAGAGATATGCAACTTAATGTAAGCATGGCTTTAAACTTTCTATGAGGCCCTCGAGTCTCCATGTAATGCACCTATGTGGCCCATAAAGGTCAAGAGCTTGGGCACTCTGATATAGTTCCAGTAAATTTAGATCTCTACAACTTTAGAAGAACTGGTATTGTCACCTTTTTAAAAACTTCTGGTTACAAAGATTGAGGATTAAATTCAACACCTCTTTTTGTTTATTTCTGGTTAATTTGATTAACACCTAAAGTTTTGAAGTTGGATAGATAATGATGTGATTCTTCAAGTGAGGAGTTAATGAACCAAATTGTGATGGCAGCTGAATTCGTATCAGTAGAGACAGCAGATAGTTTTACCACATGATTATTACCAGACATGATAATGCAGGCTAGGCCACAATATTAACTTAAGCAGTGTAACTACTACTGTGTGCTTTCCAATACAGGTTTGTCATGTTACTGGTGAATAAAACACCCCAATTTAGTCAATTATTCAGGAGCAAAGCTATTAATTTAATATTACTATCTATTTCAATATTTTAAAACCCAGTGCTATAAATCACAGTTGGACTGGGTTTTATGGCTGCTGACAGACTTAAGTTAGCACCTTTAGCGTCATGCGTTAATACTGATAGATTTCCTGTATAAAGTGAGTGCTTAAACCTGACTGCTGCGTTGTGAAGCAGTAAAAATGGGATTTTCCAGCATTGCTGTTAAACCCAATGAACCACTCTGGAGTACAACACTAACGTAATGGTCTAAATGGCTGTATTGCTTCACCAATCGATGGTCATCTCCCCCTGAGTTCCAGACAGTGATGTCTGGGGGCTATTCCACAGGTAGGAGAAGGAGTGCACAAGTTTTTGCCTCTGGTACTCAGCACAGACGTTTTGGACTGAAGCAGAATGATTATTCCCTTTAGGGACCCAAAACCACAGGCAGAACTTGGGAGGATGGAGCGAATTCCTGACTTTACATTAAGTCACACATTTTTTTTTTAGTTACATTATACAAAGCATTACAGTGTGGCAGTAGACGTGTGATTACTGGTAAGTTAGTGGATGATGTCTGGTCCCTTACAGTATGTTTCTGGCTCCAAACAAGACAACTTTGTCTGGGTAAACAGATGGTTTCTGACTGCAAAGATTTATCACCTGATTTTTAAGTGAGAAGCCAGTTCTAGGTCTCCTGATGACTTCCCGACTCTGTAAAAGATTTCTGACCTTTTCCTCATTATTTATTCAGAGGTAATGCTCAAAAAAACAGATGGAAGGGGATTCTGCTGAGCACATGACTCAAGGGTCCTTGCACTCAGTAATGAATATTCTGGTGCTTGGCATGAATCGTTACCTTTTGTACTTAATTACTGCAGCACTTTTTAATTAGACAGTGTCTCTCTCGCAGTTGTATTCACATAAGTGTGTACCGCACTCAGGTGAGACTCAAACATGAAATCTTCATTTAAATAATTATCATTATTCACCATTTGCAATGTAAGAGAAATCAAAATGGCTTCTTGTTGCTGAAACTGAAATAAAACTAAAATGAATAATGTTTTTGAAATGTTTTGTAAATCAGTGATATAACATAGTCAATAACGTATTCCTATGTTCCAAAATCTTCACTGATTTACAAAACACTTCAAAACACATTATTTCCCATTTTAGCAAGATGACAAAGGTGAAAGCAGCCATGAAACAAACAAGTGCACAAATTATACCAAATTAGGGTTTCGGGTTATCTGCAAAATGTTTAAATTGTCAACTTACCCAAGCCTTGAATTACCAGGTGTACGGTATGGTACGGTAGTCTACAGCGTGTGTCTACCTGACTTTCAGTTGTATTTTAATTTACTACCAATCAGTATGAATCAAATAGATCAGACCTTTTTTAAACACAATAATGAATTGTGAATGAATTGTGTTGCTTACCTGTAAGCAAATCTCCAGTCTAAATTGCAACACATGCATTTTATCTTTTTCCTGTTTGTATTTAATGCCCTCCTTTCCCAAGCTATAACCTTGTTCCTTTATTTCAGCCCTTTTGTTGCTTATAACTGGTTAATTTGAATTTCCTCCTTTACTCCAATTATTTCTTTTGTATGATATGCCTTTTGACAAATTCTTATTAATTTGCATATTAGCATGGTGTATTTCTACCTTCTCTACTTCCTCTTTCTGATTGATTTTATTTTCCCTACAACCCCCACCGCACTGCAGCCACGCACCCGACCCCCCGGCCCCGCCCCGCCGCCCATCCTTCCTAATTTAAATTACTCTTCAATTCCCGATTTATCCATTTTGTGGAATCGCTGCCATCTTCCCAGAGCTGACAGCATTGCCCCAAAAATGGGAAACCCTCTGCCCAACACCATCCGTCAGCCCTCTGTTGAGCTCTCTCATCTTCCGATCAAAGCACATAGCTGGGGGATTAATTGGGAGATTACTACCCCTGAAGTTCGACTTCAAAGGCTATTGCTAATATCCCGAATTCCTCTTGCAGGATTCCAGGCTTTTCGTTTCCTTTCCTATATTCTTGGCTTCTAAGTGGACCGTGATGAGGGTCATAGCCCCTCACTCCATTATCCCCACACTCTAACATCCCCTCACTCTATTATCCCCTCACTCCATTATCCCCTCACTCTAACATCCCCTCACTTTATTATCCCCTCACTCTATTATCCCCTCACTCTATTATCCCCTCACTCTATTATCCCCTCACTCTATTATCCCCTCACTCTATTATCCCCTCACTCTATTATCCCCTCACTCTATTATCCACTCACTCTATTATCCTCTCACTCTATAATCCTCTCACTCTATTATCGCCTAAATCCATTATCCCTTCACTCTATTATCCCCTCACTCTATTATCCCCCTCAGTCTATTATACCCTCACTCTATTATCCCATCACTCCACCATCCCCTCACTCTATTATACACTCACTCCATTATCCCCTCACTCCATTATCCCCTCACTCTATTATCCCCTCACTCTATTATCCCCTCACTCTATTATCCCCCTCACTCTATTAGTACCTCACTCTATTATCTCTCACTCTATTATCCCCTCACTCAATTATCCCCCTCACTCTATTATCCCCCTCACTCTATTATCGCCTTATTCTATTATACCCTCACTCTATTATCCCTCACTCCATTATCCCCTCACTCTATTATCGCTTCACTCTATTAGCCACTCACTTTATTATCCCCTCACTCCATTATCCCCTCAATCTATTATCCCCTCACTCCATTATCCCCTCAATCTATTATCCCCTCACTCTATTATCCCCTCACTCTATTATCCCATCACTCTATTATCCCCTCACTCTATTATCCCCTCACTCTATTATCCCCTCACTCTATTATCCCCTCACTCTATTATCCCCGCACTCTATTATCCCTCACTCTATTATCCCCTCACTCTATTATCCCTCACTCTATTATCCCCTCACTCTATTATCCCCTCACTCTATTATCCCCTCACTCTATTATCCCCTCACTCTGTTATCCCCTCACTCTATTATCCCCTCACTCTATTATCCCTCACTCTATTATCCCCTCACTCTATTAACCCCTCACTCTATTATCCCCTCACTCTATTATCCCGTCACTCTATTATCCCCTCACTCTATTATCCCCTCACTCTATTATCCCCTCACTCTATTATCCCCCTCACTCTATTATCCCCGCACTCTATTATCCCCCTCACTCTATTATCCCCTCACTCTATTATCCCCTCACTCTATTATCCCCTCACTCTATTATCCCCTCACTCTATTCTCCCCTCACTCTACTATCCCCTCACTCTATTCTCCCTTCACTCTATTATCCCCTCACTCTATTATCCCTCACTCTATTATCCCCTCACTCTATTATCCCTCACTCTATTATCCCCCTCACTCTATTCTCCCCTCACTCTATTATCCCTCACTCTATTCTCCCCTCACTCTATTATCCCTCACTCTATTATCCCCCTCATTCTATTCTCCCCTCACTCTATTATCCCCTCACTCTATTCTCCCCTCACTCTATTATCCCCTCACTCTATTCTCCCCTCACTCTATTATCCCCTCACTCTATTATCCCCTCACTCTATTATCCCCTCACGCTATTATACCCCTCACTCTATTATTCCCTCACTCTATTATCCCTCACTCTATTCTCCCCTCACTCTATTATCCCCCTCACTCTATTATCCCCTCACTCTATAATCCCTCACACTATTATCCCCTCACTCTATTCTCCCCTCACTCTATTAACCCCCTCACTCTATTATCCCCTCACTCTATTATCCCTCACTCTATCATCCCCTCACTCTATTATCCCTCACTCTATTATCCCCTCACTCTATTATCCCTCACTCTATTATCCCCTCACTCTATTATCCCCTCACTCTATTATCCCTCACTCTATTATCCCCTCACTCTCTTATCCCTCACTCTATTATCCCTCACTCTATTATCCCCTCACTCTAATATCCCCTCACTCTATTATCCCTCACTCTATTATCCCCTCACTCTATTATCCCCTCACTCTATTATCCCTCACTCTATTATCCCTCACTCTAATATCCCCTCACTCTATTTTCCCCTCACTCTATTATCCCAATCACTCTATTCTCCCCTCACTCTATTATCCCTCACTCTATTATCCTTCACTCTATTATCCCCTCACTCTATTATCCTCTCACTCTATTAACCCCCTCACTCTATTATCCCTCACTCTATTCTCCCCTCACTCTATATCCCTCACTCTATTATCCCCTCACTCTATTATCCCTCACTCTATTCTCCCCTCACTCTATTATCCCCCTCACTCTATTATCCCCTCACTCTATTATCCCTCACTCTATTATCCCCCACTCTATTATCCCTCACTCTATTCTCCCCTCACTCTATTAACCCCCTCACTCTATCATCCCCTCACTCTATTATCCCTCACTCTATTATCCCCTCACTCTATTATCCCTCACTCTATTCTCCCCTCACTCTATTAACCCCCTCACTCTATTCTCCCCTCACTCTATTATCCCCCTCACTCTATTATCCTCTCACTCTATTACCTTCACACTATTATCCCCTCACTCTATTCTCCCCTCACTCTATTAACCCCCTCACTCTATTATCCCTTCACTCTAATATCCCTCACTCTATCATCCCCTCACTCTATTATCCCTCACTCTATTATCCCCTCACTCTATTATCCCACACTCTATTAGCCCCTCACTCTATTATCCCCTCACTCTATTATCCCTCACTCTATTATCCCTCACTCTATTATCCCTCACTCTATTATCCCCTCACTCTAATATCCCCTCACTCTATTATCCCTCACTCTATTATCCCCTCACTCTATTATCCCCTCACTCTATTATCCCTCACTCTATTATCCCTCACTCTAATATCCCCTCACTCTATTTTCCTCTCACTCTATTATCCCAATCACTCTATTCTCCCCTCACTCTATTATCCCTCACTCTATTATCCCTCACTCTATTATCCCCTCACTCTATTATCCTCTCACTCTGTTAACCCCCTCACTCTATTATCCCTCACTCTATTCTCCCCTCACTCTATTATCCCTCACTCTATTATCCCCTCACTCTATTATCCCTCACTCTATTCTCCCCTCACTCTATTATCCCCCTCACTCTATTATCCCCTCACTCTATTATCCCTCACTCTATTATCCCCTCACTCTATTATCCCTCACTCTATTCTCCCCTCACTCTATTAACCCCCTCACTCTATTATCCCCTCACTCTATTATCCCTCACTCTATTATCCCCTCACTCTATTATCCCTCACTCTATTCTCCCCTCACTCTATTAACCCCCTCACTCTATTATCCCCCCACTCTATTATCCCTCACTCTATTATCCCCTCACTCTATTATCCCTCACTCTATTAACCCTCACTCTATTATCCCCCTCACTCTATTATCCCCTCACTCTATTATCCCTCACTCTATTATCCCTCACTCTATTCTCCCCTCACTCTATTAACCCCCTCACTCTATTATCCCTCACTCTATTATCCCCTCACTCTATTATCCCTCACTCTATTATCCCCTCACTCTAATATCCCCTCACTCTATTATCCCTCACTCTATTATCCCCTCACTCTATTATCCCCTCACTCTATTATCCCTCACTCTATTATCCCTCACTCTAATATCCCCTCACTCTATTTTCCTCTCACTCTATTATCCCAATCATTCTATTCTCCCCTCACTCTATTATCCCTCACTCTATTATCCCTCACTCTATTATCCCCTCACTCTATTATCCTCTCACTCTATTAACCCCCTCACTCTATTATCCCTCACTCTATTATCCCCTCACTCTATTATCCCCCTCACTCTATTATCCCCTCACTCTATTATCCCTCATTCTATTATCCCCTCACTCTATTATCCCTCACTCTATTCTCTCCTCACTCTATTAACGCCCTCACTCTATTATCCCCTCACTCTATTATCCCTCACTCTATTATCCCCTCACTCTATTATCCCTCACTCTATTCTCCCCTCAGTCTATTAACCCCCTCACTCTATTATCCCTCCACTCTATTATCCCTCACTCTATTATCCCCTCACTCTATTATCCCTCACTCTATTATCCCCTCACTCTATTATCCCCCTCACTCTATTATCCCCTCACTCTATTATCCCTCATTCTATTATCCCCTCACTCTACTATCCCTCACTCTATTCTCTCCTCACTCTATTAACGCCCTCACTCTATTATCCCCTCACTCTATTATCCCTCACTCTATTATCCCCTCACTCTATTATCCCTCACTCTATTCTCCCCTCACTCTATTAACCCCCTCACTCTATTATCCCTCACTCTATTATCCCCTCACTCTATTATCCCTCACTCTATTAACCCCCTCACTCTATTATCCCTCACTCTATTATCCCCTCACTCTATTATCCCCTCACTCTATTATCCCTCACTCTATTATCCCCTCACTCTGTTATCCTCTCACTCTATTATCCCTCACTCTATTCTTCCCTCACTCTATTATCCCCCTCACTCAATTATCCCCTCACTCTATTATCCCTCACTCTATTATCCCCTCACTCTATTATCCCCCTCACTCTATTCTCCCCTCACTCTATTATCCCCCTCACTCTATTATCCCCTCACTCTATTATACCTCACTCTATTCTCCCCTCATTCTATTATCCCCCTCACTCTATTATCCCTCACTCTATTCTCGCCTCACTCTATTATCCCCTCACTCTATTCTCCCCTCACTATATTATCCCCCTCACTCTATTATCCCCTCACTCTATTATCCCTCACTCTATTATCCCCTCACTCTATTAGTCCCTCACTCTATTATCCACTCACTCTATTATCCACTCACTCTATTCTCCCCTCACTCTATTATCCCCTCACTCTATTATCCACTCACTCTATTATCCACTCACTCTATTCTCCCCTCACTCTATTATCCCTCACTCTATTCTCCCCTCACTCAATTATCCCTCACTCTATTATCCCTCACTCTATTATCCCCTCACTCTATTATCCTCTCACTCTATTAACCCCCTCACTCTATTATCCCTCACTCTATTATCCCCTCACTCTATTATCCCTCACTCTATTCTAACCTCACTCTATTAAACCCCTCACTCTACTATCCCCGCACTCTATTATCCCTCACTCTATTATCCCCTCACTCTATTATCCCTCACTCTATTATCCCCTCACTCTATTATCCCCTCACTCTATTATCCCTCACTCTATTAACCCCTCACTCTATTATCCCTCACTCTATTATACCCTCACTCTATTATCCCTCACTCTATTATCCCCTCACTCTATTATCCCCTCACTCTATTATCCCTCACTCTATTATCCCCTCACTCTACATCCCCCTCACTCTATTATCCCCTCACTCTATTATCCCTCACTCTATTATCCCTCACTCTATTCTCCTCTCACTCTATTAACCCCCTCACTCTATTATCCCTCACTCTATTATCCCCTCACTCTATTATCCCTCACTCTATTAACCCCCTCACTCTATTATCCCTCACTCTATTATCTCCTCACTCTATTATCCCCTCACTCTATTATCGCTCACTCTATTATCCCCTCACTCTATTATCCTCTCACTCTATTATCCCTCACTCTTTTCTCCCCTCACTCTATTATCCCCCTCACTCTATTATCCCCTCACTCTATTATCCCTCACTCTATTCTCCACTCACTCTATTATCCCCCTCAATCTATTCTCCCCTCACTCTATTATCCCCCTCACTCTATTATCCCCTCACTCTATTCTCCCCACACTCTATTATCCCCCTCACTCTATTATCCCCTCACTCTATTATCCCTCACTCTATTATCCCCCTCACTCTATTATCCCCTCACTCTATTATCCACTCACTCTATTATCCACTCACTCTATTCTCCCCTCACTCTATTATCCCCTCACTCTATTATCCCCTCACTCTATTATCCACTCACTCTATTCTCCCCTCACTCTATTATCCCTCACTCTATTCTCCCCTCACTCTATTATCCCCTCACTCTATTATCCACTCACTCTATTCTCCCCTCACTCTATTATCCCTCACTCTATTCTCCACTCACTCTATTATCCCCTCACTCTATTATCCCCTCACTCTATTCTCCCCTCACTCTATTATCCCCTCACTCTATTATCCCCTCACTCTGTTCTCCCCTCACTCTATTATCCCCCTCACTCTGTTATCCCCTCACTCTATTATCGCTCACTCTATTATCCCTCACTCTATTCTCCCCTCACTCTATTATCCCCTCACTCTATTATCCACTCACTCTATTACCCCTCACTCTTTTATCCCCTCACTCTATTATCCCCTCACTCTATTATCCCTCACTCTATTCTCCCCTCACTCTATTATCCCCTCACTCTATTATCCCTCACTCTATTATCCCTCACTCTATTCTCCCCTCACTCTATTATCCCCTCACTCTATTATCCCTCACTCTATTATCCCTCACTCTATTCTCCCCTCACTCTATTATCCCCTCACTCTATTATCCACTCACTCTATTATCGCTCACTCTTTTATCCCCTCACTCTATTCTCCCCTCACTCTATTATCCACTCACTCTATTATCCCCTCACTCTATTATCCCCTCACTCTATTATCCACTCACTCTATTATCCCTCACTCTATTATCCCCTCACTCTATTATCCACTCACTCTATTATCCCTCACTCTATTCTCCCCTCACTCTATTATCCCCTCACTCTATTCTCCCCTCACTCTATTCTCCCCTCACTCTATTATCCCTCACTCTCTTCTCCCCTCACTCTATTCTCCCCTCACTCTATTATCCCCTCACTCTATTATCCCTCACTCTTTTATCCCCTCACTCTATTATCCCCTCACTCTATTCTCCCCCTCACTCTATTCTCCCCTCACTCTATTATCCACTCACTCTATTCTCCCCCTCACTCTATTCTCCCCTGACTCTATTATCCCCTCACTCTATTATCCCTCACACTTTTATCCCCTCACTCTTTTATCCCCCTCACTCTATTATCCCCTCACTCGATTATCCCCTCACTCTATTACCCCTCACTCTATTCTCCCCTCACTCTATTATCCCCTCACTCTTTTATCCCCCTCACTCTATTCTCCCCTCACTCTATTATCCCCTCACTTCATTCTCCACTCACTCTATGATCCCCTCACTCTATTATCCCCTCACTCTATTATACACTCACTCTATTATACACTCACTCTATTATCTCTCACTCTATTCTCCACTCACTCTATTATCCCCTCACTCTATAATCCCCTCACTCTATTCTCCCCTCACTCTATTATCCCCTCACTCTATTATCCCCTCACTCTGTTCTCCCCTCACTCTATTATCCCCCTCACTCTGTTATCCCCTCACTCTATTATCGCTCACTCTATTATCCCTCACTCTATTCTCCCCTCACTCTATTATCCCCTCACTCTGTTATCCACTCACTCTGTTATCTCTCACTCTTTTATCCCCTCACTCTATTATCCCCTCACTCTATTATCCCTCACTCTATTCTCCCCTCACTCTATTATCCCTTCACTCTATTATCCCTCACTCTATTATCCCTCACTCTATTATCCCCTCACTCTATTATCCCTCACTCTATTCTCCCCTCACTCTATTATCCCCTCACTCTATTATCCACTCACTCTATTATCGCTCACTCTTTTAGCCCCTCACTCTATTCTCCCCTCACTCTATTATCCACTCACTCTATTATCCACTCACTCTATTATCCCTCACTCTATTATCCCCTCACTCTATTATCCACTCACTCTGTTATCCACTCACTCTATTCTCCACCTCACTCTATTCTCCCCTCACTCTATTATCCCCTCACTCTATTATCCCTCACACTTTTATCCCCTCACTCTTTTATCCCCCTCACTCTATTATCCCCTCACTCTATTATCCCCTCACTCTATTACCCCTCACTCTATTCTCCCCTCACTCTATTATCCCCTCACTCTTTTATCCCCCTCACTCTATTCTCCCCTCACTCTATTATCCCCTCACTCTATTATCCCCCTCACTCTATTATCCCCCTCACTCTATTAGCCCCTCACTCTATTATCCCCTCACTCTATTATCCGCTCACTCTATTATCCCCTCACTCTATTATCCCCTCATTCTATTCTCCGCTCACTCTATTATCCCCTCACTCTATTATCCCCCTCACTGTATCCTCCCCTCACTCTATTATCCCCTCACTCTATTATCCCCCTCACTCTATTATCCCCTCACTCTATTATCCCCCTCACTCTATTATCCCCTCACTCTATTATCCCCTCACTCTATTATCCCCTCACTCTATTCTCCCCTCACTCTATTATCCCCTCACTCTATTATCCCCTCACTCTATCCTCCCCTCACTCTATTATCCCCTCACTCCATTCTCCACTCACTCTATGATCCCCTCACTCTATTATCCCCCTCACTCTATTATCCCCCTCACTCTATTAGCCCCTCACTCTATTATCCCCTCACTCTATTATCCGCTCACTCTATTATCCCCTCACTCTATTATCCCCTCACTCTATTCTCTGCTCACTCTATTATCCCCTCACTCTATTATCCCCCTCACTGTATCCTCCCCTCACTCTATTATCCCCTCACTCTATTATCCCCCTCACTCTATTATCCCCTCACTCTATTATCCCCCTCACTCTATTATCCCCTCACTCTATTATCCCCTCACTCTATTATCCCCTCACTCTGTTCTCCCCTCACTCTATTATACCCTCACTCTATTATCCCCCTCACTCTATCCTCCCCTCACTCTATTATCCCCTCACTCTATTCTCCCCTCACTCTATTATCCCCCTCACTCTATTATCCCCCTCACTCTATTATCCCCTCGCTCTATTCTCCCCTCACTCTTTTATCCCCTCACTCTATTATCCCCCTCACTCTATTCTCCCCTCATTCTATTATCCCCTCACTCTATTATCCCCTCACTCATTTATCCCCTCACTCTATTACCCCTCACTCTATTATCCCCTCAATCTATTATCCCCTCACTCTATTCTCCCCTCACTCTATTATTGCCCTACTCTATTATCCCCTCACTCTATTATCCCCCTCACTCTATTATCCCCCTCACTCTATTATCCCCTCACTCTATTCTCCCCTCACACTATTATCCCCTCACTCTATTATCCCCTCACTCTATTATCCCCTCACTCTATTATCCCATCACTCTATTATACGCCTCACTCTATTATCCCCTCACTCTATTATCCCCTCACTCTATTATCCCCTCACTCTATTCTCCCCTCACTCTATTATCACCCTCACTCTATTCTCCCCTCACTCTGTTATCCCCCTCACTCTATTATCACCCTCACTCTATTCTCCCCTCACACTATTATCCCCCTCACTCTATTATCCCCCTCACTCTATTATCCCCTCACTATATTATCCCCCTCACTCTATTATCCCCTCACTCTATTCTCCCCTCACTTTATTGTCCCATCACTCTATTATCCGCCTCACTCTATTATCCCATCACTCTATTATCCCCCTCACTCTATTATCCCATCACTCTATTATCCCCCTCACTCTATTATCCACTCACTCTATTCTCCTCTCACTCTATTATCCCATCACTCTATTATCCACTCACTCTATTATCCCCTCACTCTATTATCCACTCACTCTATTATCCCTTAACTCTATTATCCACTCACTCTATTATCCACTCACTCTATTATCCACTCACTCTGTTATCCCCTCACTCTATTATCCCTTCACTCTATAATCCACTCACTCTATTATCCACTCACTCTATTTTCCCCTCACACTATTATCCCCTCACTCTATTATCCCTTCACTCTATTATCCACTCACTCTATTATCCACTCACTCTATTATCCCCTCACTCTATTATCCCCCTCACTCTATTATCCCTTCACTCTATTATCCACTCACTCTATTATCCACTCACTCTATTATCCCCTCACTCAATTATCCCTTAACTCTATTATCCACTCACTCTATTAGCCACTCACTCTATTATCCCCTCACTCTATTATCCCCTCACTCTGTTATCCCTCACTCTATTATCCCCTCACTCTACATCCCCCTCACTCTATTATCCCCTCACTCTATTATCCCTCACTCTATTATCCCTCACTCTATTCTCCTCTCACTCTATTAACCCCCTCACTCTATTATCCCTCACTCTATTATCCCCTCACTCTATTATCCCTCACTCTATTAACCCCCTCACTCTATTATCCCTCACTCTATTATCTCCTCACTCTATTATCCCCTCACTCTATTATCGCTCACTCTATTATCCCCTCACTCTATTATCCTCTCACTCTATTATCCCTCACTCTTTTCTCCCCTCACTCTATTATCCCCCTCACTCTATTTTCCCCTCACTCTATTATCCCTCACTCTATTC
Organism: Squalus acanthias; assembly: GCA_030390025.1. Taxonomy (NCBI): domain Eukaryota; kingdom Metazoa; phylum Chordata; class Chondrichthyes; order Squaliformes; family Squalidae; genus Squalus; species Squalus acanthias. Next base: position 85,329,567 of record CM059434.1, on the reverse strand, counting down.
TCCACTCACTCTATTATCCCCCTCAATCTATTCTCCCCTCACTCTATTATCCCCCTCACTCTATTATCCCCTCACTCTATTCTCCCCACACTCTATTATCCCCCTCACTCTATTATCCCCTCACTCTATTATCCCTCACTCTATTATCCCCCTCACTCTATTATCCCCTCACTCTATCATCCACTCACTCTATTATCCACTCACTCTATTCTCCCCTCACCCTATTATCCCCTCACTCTATTATCCCCTCACTCTATTATCCACTCACTCTATTCTCCCCTCACTCTATTATCCCTCACTCTATTCTCCCCTCACTCTATTATCCCCTCACTCTATTATCCACTCACTCTATTCTCCCCTCACTCTATTATCCCTCACTCTATTCTCCACTCACTCTATTATCCCTCACTCTATTATCCCCTCACTCTATTCTCCCCTCACTCTATTATCCCCTCACTCTATTATCCCCTCATTCTGTTCTCCCCTCACTCTATTATCCCCCTCACTCTGTTATCCCCTCACTCTATTATCGCTCACTCTATTATCCCTCACTCTATTCTCCCCTCACTCTATTATCCCCTCACTCTGTTATCCACTCACTCTATTACCCCTCATCTTTTATCCCCTCACTCTATTATCCCCTCACTCTATTATCCCTCACTCTATTCTCCCCTCACTCTATTATCCCCTCACTCTATTATCCCTCACTCTATTGTCCCTCACTCTATTCTCCCCTCACTCTATTATCCCCTCACTCTATTATCCCTCACTCTATTATCCCTCACTCTATTCTCCCCTCACTCTATTATCCCCTCACTCTATTATCCCCTCACTCTATTATCCCTCACTCTATTCTCCCCTCACTCTATTATCCCCTCACTCTATTATCCCTCACTCTATTGTCCCTCACTCTATTCTCCCCTCACTCTATTATCCCCTCACTCTATTATCCCTCACTCTATTATCCCTCACTCTATTCTCCCCTCACTCTATTATCCCCTCACTCTATTATCCACTCACTCTATTATCGCTCACTCTTTTATCCCCTCACTCTATTCTCCCCTCACTCTATTATCCACTCACTCTATTATCCCCTCACTCTATTATCCCCTCACTCTATTATCCACTCACTCTATTATCCCTCACTCTATTATCCCCTCACTCTATTATCCACTCACTCTATTATCCCCTCACTCTATTCTCCCCTCACTCTATTATCCCCTCACTCTATTCTCCCCTCACTCTATTCTCCCCTCACTCTATTATCCCTCACTCTATTCTCCCCTCACTCTATTATCCCCTCACTCTATTATCCCTCACTCTTTTATCCCCTCACTCTATTATCCCCTCACTCTATTCTCCCCCTCACTCTATTCTCCCCTCACTCTATTATCCACTCACTCTATTCTCCCCCTCACTCTATTCTCCCCTCACTCTATTATCCCCTCACTCTATTATCCCTCACACTTTTATCCCCTCACTCTTTTATCCCCCTCACTCTATTATCCCCTCACTCTATTATCCCCTCACTCTATTACCCCTCACTCAATTCTCCCCTCACTCTATTATCCCCTCACTCTTTTATCCCCCTCACTCTATTCTCCCTCACTCTATTATCCCCTCACTTCATTCTCCACTCACTCTATGATCCCCTCACTCTATTATCCTCTCACTCTATTATCCACTCACTCTATTCTCCCCTCACTCTATTATCCCTCACTCTATTCTCCACTTACTCTATTATCCCCTCACTCTATAATCCCCTCACTCTATTCTCCCCTCACTCTATTATCCCCTCACTCTATTATCCCCTCACTCTGTTCTCCCCTCACTCTATTATCCCCCTCACTCTGTTATCCCCTCACTCTATTATCGCTCACTCTATTATCCCTCACTCTATTCTCCCCTCACTCTATTATCCCCTCACTCTGTTATCCACTCACTCTGTTATCTCTCACTCTTTTATCCCCTCACTCTATTATCCCCTCACTCTATTATCCCTCACTCTATTCTCCCCTCACTCTATTATCCCTTCACTCTATTATCCCTCACTCTATTATCCCTCACTCTATTCTCCCCTCACTCTATTATCCCCTCACTCTATTATCCCTCACTCTATTCTCCCCTCACTCTATTATCCCCTCACTCTATTATCCACTCACTCTATTATCGCTCACTCTTTTATCCCCTCACTCTATTCTCCCCTCACTCTATTATCCACTCACTCTATTATCCACTCACTCTATTATCCCCTCACTCTATCATCCACTCACTCTATTATCCACTCACTCTATTCTCCCCTCACTCTATTATCCCCTCACTCTATTATCCCCTCACTCTATTATCCACTCACTCTATTCTCCCCTCACTCTATTATCCCTCACTCTATTCTCCCCTCACTCTATTATCCCCTCACTCTATTATCCACTCACTCTATTCTCCCCTCACTCTATTATCCCTCACTCTATTCTCCACTCACTCTATTATCCCCTCACTCTATTATCCCCTCACTCTATTCTCCCCTCACTCTATTATCCCCTCACTCTATTATCCCCTCATTCTGTTCTCCCCTCACTCTATTATCCCCCTCACTCTGTTATCCCCTCACTCTATTATCGCTCACTCTATTATCCCTCACTCTATTCTCCCCTCACTCTATTATCCCCTCACTCTGTTATCCACTCACTCTATTACCCCTCATCTTTTATCCCCTCACTCTATTATCCCCTCACTCTATTATCCCTCACTCTATTCTCCCCTCACTCTATTATCCCCTCACTCTATTATCCCTCACTCTATTGTCCCTCACTCTATTCTCCCCTCACTCTATTATCCCTCACTCTATTATCCCTCACTCTATTATCCCTCACTCTATTCTCCCCTCACTCTATTATCCCCTCACTCTATTATCCCCTCACTCTATTATCCCTCACTCTATTCTCCCCTCACTCTATTATCCCCTCACTCTATTATCCCTCACTCTATTGTCCCTCACTCTATTCTCCCCTCACTCTATTATCCCCTCACTCTATTATCCCGCACTCTATTATCCCTCACTCTATTCTCCCCTCACTCTATTATCCCCTCACTCTATTATCCACTCACTCTATTATCGCTCACTCTTTTATCCCCTCACTCTATTCTCCCCTCACTCTATTATCCACTCACTCTATTATCCCCTCACTCTATTATCCCCTCACTCTATTTTCCACTCACTCTATTATCCCTCACTCTATTATCCCCTCACTCTATTATCCACTCACTCTATTATCCCCTCACTCTATTCTCCCCTCACTCTATTATCCCCTCACTCTATTCTCCCCTCACTCTATTCTCCCCTCACTCTATTATCCCTCACTCTATTCTCCCCTCACTCTATTATCCCCTCACTCTATTATCCCTCACTCTTTTATCCCCTCACTCTATTATCCCCTCACTCTATTCTCCCCCTCACTCTATTCTCCCCTCACTCTATTATCCACTCACTCTATTCTCCCCCTCACTCTATTCTCCCCTCACTCTATTATCCCCTCACTCTATTATCCCTCACACTTTTATCCCCTCACTCTTTTATCCCCCTCACTCTATTATCCCCTCACTCTATTATCCCCTCACTCTATTACCCCTCACTCAATTCTCCCCTCACTCTATTATCCCCTCACTCTTTTATCCCCCTCACTCTATTCTCCCCTCACTCTATTATCCCCTCACTTCATTCTCCACTCACTCTATGATCCCCTCACTCTATTATCCTCTCACTCTATTATCCACTCACTCTATTCTCCCCTCACTCTATTATCCCTCACTCTATTCTCCACTTACTCTATTATCCCCTCACTCTATAATCCCCTCACTCTATTCTCCCCTCACTCTATTATCCCCTCACTCTATTATCCCCTCACTCTGTTCTCCCCTCACTCTATTATCCCCCTCACTCTGTTATCCCCTCACTCTATTATCGCTCACTCTATTATCCCTCACTCTATTCTCCCCTCACTCTATTATCCCCTCACTCTGTTATCCACTCACTCTGTATCTCTCACTCTTTTATCCCCTCACTCTATTATCCCCTCACTCTATTATCCCTCACTCTATTCTCCCCTCACTCTATTATCCCTTCACTCTATTATCCCTCACTCTATTATCCCTCACTCTATTCTCCCCTCACTCTATTATCCCCTCACTCTATTATCCCTCACTCTATTCTCCCCTCACTCTATTATCCCCTCACTCTATTATCCACTCACTCTATTATCGCTCACTCTTTTATCCCCTCACTCTATTCTCCCCTCACTCTATTATCCACTCACTCTATTATCCACTCACTCTGTTATCCACTCACTCTATTCTCCCCCTCACTCTATTCTCCCCTCACTCTATTATCCCCTCACTCTATTATACCTCACACTTTTATCCCCTCACTCTTTTATCCTCCTCACTCTATTATCCCCTCACTCTATTATCCCCTCACTCTATTACCCCTCACTCTATTCTCCCCTCACTCTATTATCCCCTCACTCTTTTATCCCCCTCACTCTATTCTCCCCTCACACTATTATCCCCCTCACTCTATTATCCCCTCACTCTATTATCCCCTCACTCTATTCTCCCCTCACTCTATTATCCCATCACTCTATTATACGCCTCACTCTATTATCCCCTCACTCTGTTATCCCCTCACTCTATTATCCCCTCACTCTATTCTCCCCTCACTCTATTATCACCCTCACTCTATTCTCCCCCCACTCTGTTATCCCCCTCACTCTATTATCACCCTCACTCTATTCTCCCCTCACTCTATTATCCCCCTCACTCTATTATCCCCCTCACTCTATTATCCCCTCACTATATTATCCCCCTCACTCTATTATCCCCTCACTCTATTCTCCCCTCACTTTATTATCCCATCACTCTATTATCCGCCTCACTCTATTATCCCATCACTCTATTATCCCCCTCACTCTATTATCCCATCACTCTATTATCCCCCTCACTCTATTATCCCCTCACTCTATTCTCCTCTCACTCTATTATCCCATCACTCTATTATCCACTCACTCTATTATCCCCTCACTCTATTATCCACTCACTCTATTATCCCTTAACTCTATTATCCACTCACTCTATTATCCACTCACTCTATTGTCCACTCACTCTGTTATCCCCTCACTCTATTATCCCTTCACTCTATTATCCACTCACTCTATTATCCACTCACTCTATTTTCCCCTCACACTATTATCCCCTCACTCTATTGTCCCTTCACTCTATTATCCACTCACTCTATTATCCACTCACTCTATTATCCCCTCACTCTATTATCCCCCTCACTCTATTATCCACTCACTCTATTAGACACTCACTCTATTATCCCCTCACTCTATTCTCCCCTCACTCTATTCTCCCCTCACTCTATTATCCCCTCACTCTATTATCCCTCACTCTATTATCCACTCACTCTATTATCCCCCTCACTCTATTCTCCTCTCACTCTATTCTCCCCTCACTCTGTTATCCCCCTCACTCTATTATCCCCACACTCTATTATCCCCTCACTCTATTATCCCTTACTCTATTATCCACTCACTCTATTATCCCTCTCACTCTATTATCCCCTCACTCTATTATCCCCTCACTCTATTCTCCCCTCACTCTATTCTCCCCTCACTCTATTATCCCCTCACTCTATTCTCCCCTCACTCTATTATCCCCTCACTCTATTATCCCCTCACTCTATTATCCCCTCACTCTATTATCCCCTCAATCTATTAAACCCTCACTCTATTATCCTCTCACTCTATTATACCCTCCCTCTATTATCCCCTCACTCTATTATCCCCTCACTCTATTAACCCCTCACTCTATTATCCCCTCACTCTATTATCCCCTCACTCTATTATCCCCTCACTCTATTATCCCCTCACTCTATTAACCCCTCACTCTATTATCCCCTCACTCTATTATCCCCTCACTCTATTATCTTCTCACTCTATTATACCCTGACTCTATTATCCCCTCACTCTATTATCCCCTCACTCTATTAACCCCTCACTCTATTATCCCCTCACTCTATTATCCCCTCACTCTATTATACCCTCACTCTATTATCCCCTCACTCTATTATCCCCTCACTCTATTAACCCCTCACTCTATTATCCCCTCACTCTATTATCCTCTCACTCTATTATCCCCTCACTCTATTATCCCCGCACTCTATTATCCCCTCACTCTAATAACCCCTCACTCTATTATCCCCTCACTCTATTATCCCCTCACTCTATTATCCCCTCACTCTATTATCCCCTCACTCTATTATCCCCTCACTCTTTTGTCCACTCACTCAATTAACCCCTCACTCTATTATCCCCTCACTCTATTATCCCCTCACTCTATTATCCTCTCACTCTATTACCCCCTCACTCTATTAACCCGTCACTCTATTATCCCCTCACTCAATTAACCCCTCACTCTATTAACCCCTCACTCTATTATCCCCTCACTCTATTATCCCCTCACTCTATTAACCCTTCACTCTATTATCCCCTCACTCTATTATCCCCTCACTCTATTAACCCCTCACCCTATTATCCGCTCACTCGATTAACCCCTCACTCTATTATCCCCTCACTCTATTATCCCCTCACTCTATTAACCCCTAACTCTATTATCCACTCACTCTATTATCCCCTCACTCTATTATCCCCTCACTCTATTAAACCCTCACTCTATTATCCCCTCACTCTATTATCCCCTCACTCTATTAACCCCTCACTCGATTATCCCCTCACTCGATTAACCCCTCACTCTATTAACCCCTCACCATATTAACCCCTCACTCTGTTATCCCCTCACTCTATTATCCCCTCACTCTATTATCCCCCTCACTCTATTATCCCCTCACTCTATTATCCCCTCACTCTTTTATCCCCCTCACTCTGTTATCACCCTCACTCTATTATCCCCTCACTCTATTAACCCCTCACCCTATTATCCCCTCACTCTATTCTCCCCTTACTCTATTTTCCCATCACTCTATTATCCCCCTCACTCTATTTACCCCTCACTCTATTATCCCCCTCACTCTATTCTTCCCTCACTCTATTATCCCCTCACACTATTATCCCCTCACTCTGTTATCCCCTCACTCTATTATCCCCTCACTCTATTATCCCTCACTCTGTTATCCCCTCACTCTAATATCCCCTCACTCTATTATCCCCTCACTCTATTCTCCCCTCACTCTATTATCCCCTCACACCATTATCCCCTCACTCTATTCTCCCCTCATTCTATTCTCCCCTCACTCTATTATCCCTCACTCTATTATCCCCTCACTCTATTATCCCCTCACTCTATTATCCCCTCACACTATTCTCCCCTCACTCTATTATCCCCTCACACTATTATCCCCTCACTCTATTCTCCCCTCACTCTATTCTCCCCTCACTCTATTTTCCCCTCACCCTATTATCCCCCTCACTCTCTTCTCCCTTCACTCTATTAACCCCTCACTCAATTATACCCTCACTCTATTCTCCCCTCACTCTATTTTCCCCTCACTCTGTTATCCCTCACTCTCTTTTCCCCTCACTCTATTATCCCCCTCACTCTATTATCCCCTCACTCTATTCTCCCCTCACTCTATTTTCCCGTCACTATATTATCCCCCTCACTCTATTATCCCCTCAGTCTATTATCCCCTCACTCTATTATCCCCCTCACTCTATTCTCCCCTCACTCTATTATCCCCTCAGTATATTATCCCCTCACTCTATTATCCCCTCACTCTGTTATCCGCCTCACTCTATTCTCCCCTCACACTATTATTCCCTCACTCTATTATCCCCTCACTCTATTATCCCCCTCACTCTATTCTCCCCTCACTCTATTATCCCCTCACTCTATTCTCCCCTCACTCTATTATCCCCTCACTCGATTATCCGCTCACTCTATTATCCCCTCACTCTATTATCCACTCACTCTATTATCCCCTCACTCTATTATCCCCTCACACTATTATCCCCTCACTCTATTATCCCCTCACTCTATTATCCCCTCACACTATTATCCCACCACTCTATTATCCCCTCACACTATTATCCCCTCACTCTATTATCCACTCACTCTATTATCCACTCACTCTATTATCCCCTCACTCTATTATCCACTCACTCTATTATCCACTCACTCTATTATCCCCTCACTCTATTATCCACTCACTCTATTATCCACTCACTCTATTATCCCCTCACTCTATTATCCACTCACTCTATTATCCCCTCACTCTATTATCCCCTCAAACTATTATCCCCTCACTCTATTATCCCCTCACTCTATTATGCCCTCACTCTATTCTCCCCTCACTCTATTTTCCCCTCACTCTATTATCCCCTCACACTATTATCCCCTCACTCTATTATCCCCTCACTCTATTCTCCCCTCACTCTATTCTCCCCTCACTCTATTTTCCCCTCACTCTATTAGCCCCTCACTCTATTATCCCCTCACTCTATTCTCCCCTCACTCTATTTTCCCCGCACTCTATTATCCCATCACACTATTATCCCCTCACTCTATTATCCCCTCACTCTATTCTCCCCTCACTCTATTTTCCCCTCACTCTATTATCCCCTCACACTATTATCCCCTCACTCTATTCTCCCCTCACTCTATTCTCCCCTCACTCTATTTTCCCCTCACTCTATTATCCCCTCACTCTATTATCCCCTCACTCTATTCTCCCCTCATTATATTATCCTCCTCACTCTATTATCCCCTCACTCTATTATCCCCGCACTCTATTCTCCCCTCATTATATTATCCTCCTCACTCTATTATCCCCTCACTCTATTATCCCCCTCACTCTATTATCCACTCAGTATATTATCCCCTCACTCTATTATCCCCTCACTCTATTATCCCCTCACTCTGTTATCCACTCACTCTATTCTCCCCTCACTCTATTATCCTCTCACGCTATTATCCCCCTCACTCTATTATTCCCTCACACTATTATCCCCTCACTCTATGATCCCCTCTCTCTATTATCCCCTCACACTATTATCCCCTCACTCTATTATCCCCTCACTCTATTATCCCCCTCACTCTATTATCCCCTCACTCTATTATCCCCACACACTATTATCCCCTCACTCTATTATCCCCTCACTCTATTCTCCCCTC